>JASDQU010503993.1:59228-76572 GCA_032191745.1 Picea mariana
CCCCAAAAAAAATTTCGGGGCGTTGCCCCGAACCCCATCAACACCAGGCTACGCCCGATGTCGAACGCTGCGCGTACTCAGGGCACTGCCCCGGGCTACCGCCCGGTGCCGAACGCTGCATGTATCCAGGGGGGGGGCATACCTGCCCCCCCTGGGACCTCCCTAGGAAGCGCCCGGCGCAACGGCAAAGCCCTAGTTGGTACGGATCGCCAGATGCAGTTATCTGGCGCACCCACACACACACACATGCAAAGAATATAACACATACCCAACAGTTGAATCCTGAGAAGGGAAGTGGGGCAGCCAAAGGACTATTGAGAAGAGAAGGGGAACACTTCCTAGGGTGGGACAAGCATTTAGGGAATGAGGGGTTGTAGGTTGTTTTTAAGAGTTGTCACCTGAGTATAAGTTTCTTGTTGTTTGAGAGACCTTATCCTGGTTAGGATTCTTGTACCCAAGTGGATTTTTATCCCGAACTCAGGGGTGACCCACTACTAAGAGTTATGAGCAGTGTGGTGTAAGGCTGGGAGGAATGTGGAAGGTCTACATGTAGTTGGTGTTATTTTTACCAAATATAAGTTTCTATTGTGTGTTAATTTATGTTTAGTGTTAAAATTTATGCATTTATTTTCATGGGTTTTTTTTTCTTGTATATGTTGTATCTATATAATTGTTGTTATTCTTCATTAATATGTGAATTTGAAGAGCATTTCTAGTGAATTTAATGGTACTAGAGTTTGGAATTTTGGAGTGGAATTTCCCAACTCGAGGATAAGGATGCTACGATGTGGTACTAGAGCCCAGTTTTCAACACTGATACTCGATGAGAAAATTAACAAAGAACAAAAAATGAAATTGTAGAGTCTATAAGAAAATAGTTTGACAAAATGTCAGGAAGAGTACACCTGCAATTTGTTCAACAAAATTATTATGGTGGAATTGAGGGAAATTTCATGGGTAAATTGAAGGAATCAAGACTAGGAAATAAAATCCCCATTTTATATTTCAAATTGGGCAAATTCGGATATGTAATTGGCCGAATTTCATGATACAGAGTGTCCATAACTAAAAATAGGTGTTTCTGGGAAAAAACCTCTAATTTGCATTAAATTCATGGAGAAATTGGACATGGAAGGATCAAATTCCATGTGAAAATATTAATTTATATGTAAACTTCCGAAATTTAGCATATAGATCTTAAATATAGAGCTTTGATGGTAGGTTGAAAAAGGTAATATGAATTTATGAATTTGGGCATTTTTGGGCATTTTGGAAAATTTTCAAAAATAGGTGAAATTGGAAAAAGTTTAGTATTTTTTTGTACACTGACATCAACATAACATGGGGGCCACGTGTCAGTTGACATGTAGAAAAGTGACATGTGATACCATGGTGGCAAGTATGTGGTGGAAGAAATGGTAGTGATGGAKCTTGACATGGAGCTTGAGTGGCAGAGCCTGCCCTCCTGGCGGAACTATGAACCACACTCGCATAACCTTATTATGGGGGGGTCCGATGGGGTTAGGATAACCATAGGCTAGGGGGGGAAGCAATGTATGGATGTGAGACACATAACCTAGGCCTTAATTAGTTTTAATATTTGTGTCCCCTCCTGACTTTGTTAATGTTCAATGGGGCAAGGGGGACCACAATGTGATGTGGATCGTCGATCATCGTCGACACCCCRCAAACCTCTATTGTTAGATCACGTTAGTGTGAAACTTCACGAAYCGAGGTATATAGGTGCGTATTGATCCTTCCCATCCCCTCAACCCAATACAAAGGCACCACATGGCATCCAAGGACTTGTGGGGCCCAAAATAMAACATGTGTGTGTCAATGAAGGGAAAATAGATAAAAGAGATGGATGAGAGGGACATGAGGTGAGGGGAGTTGACAGGGAAAGAATAAGTGGTYGAGGTAGATTACATGGTGCCACATTGAGGTTCCAAGTSGACTCAGGTGCCATGTGAKAATCCTAGTCAACATAAGTTAACCATATTTTAAATATTATACTTAAATATTTCCTAGAAAATGGGTATTTTCCAGTTGTTCAACTTGTGGGCCATTTTCGAAGGCCTAAATGACATTTTTGAGAATGAAAATTTGAAATTGTGTATCCAATATATTTTATTCATATTAAAAATTATAGATGACAGATATATTTCTAACTATGTAAAGAAATTTTCAAACAAAGTTAGTATGAGGGAGTTATAGCCCAAATAGTGGAGGGTAAATTTTAAGACCCAGTTAACTTCTGAGGGCCATAACTTCTTGCTCCGAAATCATATTTGGGAACATGATAAGTCTATGGAAATATCATGAATTATATATGACAACCATGGAGATAAATTGAAATTATAGGTGCATACAAATGTATAGGAGGGCATAGAAGGCGCCTGTAGCATTCAGGGCCAAAAATATTAATTGGCCTGAAACTTTAGAAGACTGTATCTAGCCTCCCCAAACCTAGATGAAGGTGAAAATTAAGAATATTTAAAAAAATATGATGATGAAGGAACCCAATTGGGGTCCTGACAAAATTCCAAAATATCAAGTACAAAGATGCATAAACACAATTCAAAATTTCACCTGGTTGAAAGGTGAACAAAAGGAATAAATGGGTATTGGTCAAATGACCACAACTTTTTCTCATTGATCATAATTGAGAAAGGAAGTAGTCATTGGAAAGGTATTCGAAATAAAACTCCAAATATTCACCCAGGAATTTAATTTGAACTGTTAAACTCACAAGGAATCAAAATAAATTATTCTGATACTCTCATGGAACATAAGTGTGCATAGTCTTTATAGATTTCAGAATGATTTAGTCTAACAAATCTTGTTGCTGGAAAATTTTGAAGAGTTAACAAAAATTTGATAATAAGAAGATCAACACAAAGATTATAGGCATGGAAGATGCACACAGAACCTATAAGCATGAATATGAGGTTAGAGGAATGTATATCAACATGGTTAATGAGAGGACATAATCCAATGGACATTAAGAAGGAAAGTAAGAAAGCATGAACTTGGTAGAAACCATACAAAGTTTGCAAAAGGATGTCCAAATTTATAAAGATAATAATTAGGGGCTTATGAAATCTAAGGAGTATCAAGAAGGATTTAACATCAAGTTGATGCATATTTTGGACAAAATAGATAAGAATATGGATAAGGAGACCAAGTCAAGAAAATCGAGTTATAGGTCTCATGACGACAAGAGAAGAAAAATAAGTGTGGACATGCATCACCATCACTCTCCAAGGAGTATTTCACTGTGGGGAATGGATTAGATACAGTAAGAAGGAGATTGTGGCTGGAAAAGGAGATAAGAACAAAGAATTCAATGAAAGTGACCCATATGCAAAACTTCAGATCACACCATATGGAGAATGGAAAAGAAAAGAAAGAGATCCTTAGTACTTCCCAAGATAAGAAGGGAGTCCATCTTAGATCAAAATCTATGTCGAACCCATGAACCTATGTGCATCATTAAGGTTTAAAGTAGGAAATGATACTTGTTAAAGAGAAATTGTAATAAGTGGAGGAAGTCAAAGAAATAGTCATAATAGTGGGAACAACACAACAAACCATAGTCAGTCAGCATCACTAAGGGTAAGTATAACACCTAGTAAAATGGTAGGGATATATCATACATTGAGAATGCCTAAGTTTCAGGGAACATGGTCGAAGGACCCTGAGAAACACTTGATTGTATGTGACACAATATGGACTATGAAGAATGACCAGGATGAGGCAATGAAAATCACACAATTGGCCACTACGTTCATGGACCGTTCGTGCATTGTTGTGGTATATGAAGTTTTAGACGACTACTCCGACCATAAAGTCAAGATATTTGACAGAATTTGAGCAAGCGTTCTTAAATTAAATCGGGAAGATGAAATCTAAATATCAATATATTATAGAACCGAAGGAAATTAAGCAAGTACAAAATGAGACTGTATGGGGCTATGAAAAAATATTTAAAGATGTAATGGGTAGGTTAAACGTTTAGATTCCTGACGAGTAGCATCAATAATGGTTTATACCATGCCTATTGTTGCACATTCATTGTCTATTAACACAACATAAGGTCACTTCATAGAAAAAAGGTTTGGAAATCATGATGAAATTGGAAGCATCTCCTGTCAAAGATGGCATAGGTATGGAGCAGGTACAATCATAGTTGGCTGCGTTGAGATTTCAATTATCAAATATAACAAAGGAAAAGGAAAAGAGTGAACATATTTTTTGTATAACATGTAAAACAAAAGGCCATATGATGGAAGAGTGTCTAGCCTTCGTGTAGTATATGGACATCAAAGCACCAAAACCATTGGTAGGAGGAGTGGGACACTACAAGATAATTAATACATGAGGCCATGATTTTATTGCTTGTCCCTTAATGTAGAAATATTATAGTACCCCAAGAAATTTATTTTGTAATTTTTGCAAATTGGTAGGACATGATAAGAAAGATTGTTACACATTCGACTTGATGAGAGAGTGCAATTTGGATGCGTAAAAAATTCAGGAATAAAATGTCACAACATAAGGAGGAATTCCACTGTATAACACTCCAAGAGGCTTTAATCAGAGTGGATGTGGAAGTTTCAATATAGGTCGAGGATGTGGCGGATTTGGTCAAGGAAGCAAAGGACCGATAATTTGTTACAAGTACAATCAACAGATACATTTAGCAAGATATTTCCCAAATAATTGCATGACATGCATGTACTGTAGAGCCTTGGATCATGCAATAGAAGAATTTCCTCAACTAATAGTGAAGTGGAAGGCAAGACAGAATCAGAAAAAACATCAGACCCAACATCAGAATCATAACCAGAACCTACAGGGACCCCAGTGAGATGGTGGGAAACACACAAGGAATGGATAGAGGATAGATAATAGTGCAAATGACTGATGTAGACAAGGTTTGGAAAAAAGAATATTATGCCCAAGTATATAGGAATGAGCGATTCGAAGGATCATGTGGCACGATGTATTACAACTTGGAGGAAGGTGTCGAAGAAGGAATGGACACACAAGTTCATAAAGACACTGGAGACAGTTCCCACAAATTGGTACTTAGAGCTATAGGTGCGCAAAGGAACGACAGACTGGGAGGAGCTCATCCAAAAATTTAAGGTAACATTTAATTTTGAAATTGAGTCACCTTTAGTTGATACAGTCTTACAAGCCATTAGAGGAAAATTGTTTATAGAAGAAGGACATGTAGGAATAGTACCTACATGTAGTGCACATACGGATTCTGTGACAACTCATGAATTGTTGGAATTCTATAACATTACCGAGGATGAAAAAATATAAGAAGACTGAAGAAATGTAGAGGTATCATAAATTGAAGGGGAGTATGACGTAGTAGATCCAACAATTGAATCTAATTCATACGTGAAGCCCTTAAGAGTGTGAAAAGTGAACATTGGCATGGAGGACAAGAATGTTTAGAGAGATTGGGGATTATTGGAACGATGAGACAATGGAAAGGATCGCAGAATACCAAGATCATTTTCCAACCATCTTTTTAGAGATGAAGAGGATAGATGGAGAACTGGGAAAGATGAAGATCCTGTTGAAAACAGATGCTAATCTAGTAATATGGATACCTTACAAATTAAATCCAAAGTATAAGGAAAAAGTGAAAGCACAACTTGATAGGATGATAGAAGCTAGTATAATTGAACCTGTCGCAGAATATTAATGGATAATTTTGATGGTGGTTCAAGTTAAGAAAAAATAGGGTATTAGAATTTGTATATACTTAATAAAGTTGAATTATTCTTTCTTACATGACTCGTTACCAACCCGCTTTACTAATGAAGTATTGGAAAACATAGGAGGACAAGAGACATACTCATTCACTAATTGATTTTTAGGATACCATTAGATAAAGATTGTGCTATAAGATAGACATAAGATGACATTTGCAATGGAATGGGGAAGCTATCAGTACACTGTAATACCATTTGGATTAAAGAATGCATCCGATGTGTTTTCTAGAGTGGTTGTTGCAACCTTCAAGGAGTTTATTCATCATTTTATTGAAGTGTAACTAGATGATTTTACTGTCTTTAGCCTGTTGAAATATCACATAAACACTACATGGTTGATGCTTAATATACGTAGACAATATTACATTTCATTAAATTTGAAGAAAAGTATTTATTCACACCGTTTGTGATACTGCTAGGTCATGTGGTATGAAAGTAATTTTTGCTAGTTGATCCGACCAAGATAACATTAATTGTTAATTTCCACCACATGAATCAGTGCGACATTTGAGAACAACATTGGGTCGTATAGGTTACTACCAGAAAATTATTAAAGACTATGTGTAGATTACAACCCGAATGGATAAGATATTGAAGAAAGAAGCTAAGTTTCAATGGAACAAAGACTATCAGAAGGGTCTAGATATATTGAAACAAAAGTTAGTAACCACATCCATTCTAGCGTTGGACACATTGACCACACTGAGAGGGGGTGTGAATCAATGTAGGCATATTTTTCAAACTTTTCCCTTCACAAAACTTCTTAGTTACCAATCGCCATTTACTCACCACTTATTACTGTCATTTATAACTAGTTAGATGTGAACATATATCAACAACATATATCATCAATAAGTCATCACCACAAGTAACACAAAGAACACAATATGTATGTACAATTATCTTTTTATTATGGACTACAATCCTTCGGTAATCAACAAGAACTGAATAGAGTTACAACTCCACAAGAGCACCATCTCTATAATGTAAGACTCAGCTTACACAACTCAACACCAACTGAGAAGAGGAATCAATCCTCAATAGATATCAATCTATCAACAGGTATGTGACATGTTAGTAGTGCAACATTCATATGTATGCGCCCTACCAATAGTACATCTCACGTATGTATGCATTTTGTCTGTACTACAACATACGTATTCCTTCTGAACAATTAGGGTTTTATCTCCATGAAAAACTTAGATCCTCTACAACCTTCAGTCAAATCTACTTATGTCTTTCATTGTCCAATTACAAAACATCTATGATCTCCCAAAACTTACTCATGCTCCTCAACCATACAATATGAATGCTACTTAATCATGTATAAGAAGCCGGTATAATATGGCAATCATATCAGTACTGAACCATAAGAGTGTTTCTCACTCTCTCAATCAACCAACATAACCATAGCACAATAGCCATACCAAGAATTCCTTAAGTATTCACCATACAATAAGCAAGAGTATCCATCAAGACAACTAAATAACCATACCAGAGTTTCTATGGCAGATCTGAGCCCATAAAATGCAGATCTGGAACTTGCTTCAGACATCAAGAACCTGGCATCATCTCACACTCAAGTCTCCATGACTTCATCCAACATTATGCATTCTTCCTTCCTTCATCCCGCATGTGTACACATTCTTCCTCTTTGTAGCATGTGTATGTACATGCTCTATCTCACTGCTGGTCGCGTACTCCTTCAAAAACTAAAGTTTTTGAACTTTTGAAACTTTCTTCGTCATGATCTCAGACTTACTGAAACTTTGATGTGTCCATGAGATCCTTTAGTAAATATCTCTCTCTCAAAATAAATATTTAAGCTATACTCAAGAGATGTTTTTCACAAGATACCCTTTCTTCTTATTTATACTCTCCAAGTAGATTCCTTAGAAGCATCTTCTAGGCCACTTTGTCCACATAGCCATTTTGTCCACATAGTGACCTATGTCCAATGTTTTCCAATTTGCCACTTGTCCATGTATCCAATAGTCACTTGACCACTTAACCCATTTTCCTCATTTTAGGGTTAACCTTCTTATAACCACTTTCCATAATTAGAAAGTTCTCCATTTACTTTATTATTTAAATAATCCTCCTTGACTTTGTCACTTCACTTTATCATTTAAATAATCCTCTTTGATTTTGTCACATCACATTATTATTTAAATAATCATTTTTGACTTTGTCACTTCACTTTATTATTTAAATAATCCTCCTTGACTTTGTCACTTCACTTTAAATAATCCTCTTTGGCTTTGTCACTTCACTTTATTATTTAAATAATCCTCTGTGATTTTGTCACTTCACTTTATTATTTAAATAATCCTTTTTGACTTTGTCACTTCACTTTATTATTTAAATAATCCTCCTTGACTTTTTCACTTCACTTTAAATAATCCTCTTTGACTTTGTCACTTCACTTTATTATTTAAATAACTTCTTCTTTGCAAGAACTTTGACTTCTTTGACCTTTTGGGGCTTCAAGCCAACATATGAGGCTCCTTCAACTTCGTAAGGCCATAACTCTCAAAACATGAGGAGTTATGTGACGGTCCACATACCACCAGAAATGGCTTGACAAACAATATCCATATAGGATAGTTGCACTGACAAATTCACTGATCTTCATCTCATTATTCCATAATTAAGCATGGGTTCTCTAACCATACTTCTAGGATAACTCAACCGCAAAGTGTCTTCCCATGAGGGATTTCACCAAAAGGGGACCAATTTGGAGTTCATAGCAAAGAGTCTTCCCGTGAGGGATTTCACCATAAGGGGACCACTTTGGAGTTCATTCATTTGTACAACCATGATAAGACAATAATGATTCATATTTACATCAATCCAACTATGCATCATATATCAATGAAAAATCATTGATCCATCGTCATCTATGCATATGACTATGACTCATATTAACATCAATCCATTGACATCAAGGTCAATACATGATCCATCAATCACTACATCAATATACTATGACAAGAAAATTTTCCTTTGACATCAATCCTTTGGCATCAATGACAACATGATCCAACAATCTCCCCCTTTGGAATTGATGGCAATACCAACATTGATGTCAACACCAATCATTGATGAAAACATGTAGGCAAGACATTTCTCTGCATCAATAGGCATCTCAATCACATCAATGTGACTATCTCTCCCCCTTTGACATCAATGGAAAAGGGTCATTCTCCCCTTGGGGTTGCTCCCCTTGTTAGAATGCCTTTGATCTTCCTCTTAATAATCTCTCCCCTTTTTGAATAAGGGATATCACTATGATTTAATGTTGGATATATAGAGATCATTCTCCCCCTGTGACCATCGCTCTCCCTAGAACTATGCCTCTATGCTCTTTCTCCAAGTATAGGTCTCTTTTTCAAGTATTTATCTTTGCATATGATAAATCTCTCCTCTTCGAATCATGGGAAGAAGAATGACTCCCCATATGGGTATGTCTCCCCCTATATTATGTGCAATATGAAAAATATGGTACCACTACAATATGCTTCTGCTACAAATGCTACTGCTCAACCGGAACATAGATCAACTGCTCTTTTTATGACGATCCTTGGACCTATCCATGCATAAAATTTGTGCCATACCATACATTATGAATAAAAATATATGTCAACAATGAATAGAGAATCATGAAAAAAAATCAACCAAGTACATCCTGTGCCAACCATGCACAATACCCATGTACATCAACCGTGTACATCAATACCATATCATATGCCATAAGATATCATCAATGGAGTGCATCAACCATATGCCTCTACCAACATGTCAACCATGTTCCTCAAACAAGTTTCATATCACTCATGATATGCCTCTACCAAGAACCAAGTGCCACAATCATGTATCTTAATTAATGAAGTGTCTCAACTATATCATCCATACATCAACAAGTGCACCAAACATGTATCACCACTTGTACCAAGCAAGTGAATCAACCATGCACCAATACCACAACAATATGAACTACAATCAAGATGTGTCCTCATGCATGTATTCCATATCCACCATAAAACATGTGCCGATCATTCTGATAGCATGTGCCTCTAACAATGTACCAAAAATTTACCAATCATGCATCAACTAAAGATCAAGCTATGACTCATCAATGATGTATAATATGACCACGTCATCAACTACATGTCCCACTATTTATCCCATCCTCATGCCAAATGCATGCACCAAGATATCCAATAAATATGCATCTCAAAATACATCATAAGATATATAAATGGAGCTCAAATAACTACCAACCATGTACTCTAAATGATCTTCCTCAACCATCATTCACTTCTGCAAATACTAAGCATGCAGAACTATATGTACTAGAAGTGTGCCTAAATAGATCAATGACATATCTAGCTAGCATCATCATGATATATCTCATAACCAAATTGTCATAACTTCACTGTCACAACCAACATTGTTCTTCAAAAGAAAAATTTCTGAATCCATACTCTAGGATTGGTACCATGCATCAAACATAGTCTTCCAACACTTAACGATATGTCATCACCATACATACATCAATTATGTATTCCAACATGTAATCATGAAAACCTACAACAAACCATGTCAGACCCTGCAGCACAGAGTTGTACCATCATACCATGCTGCAACTCATGTGCATAGCCTTTTTCCCAATGCTTTTTACCATAGATACGTGGCCTGCTTCACAGACATATCGCATATGTACGTGACCTATTCATAGGTCATCTTGCATATGCACACGATTGTTATGATTTTAACCTACGTATGCTTCTGAAAATGACAAACTTGAGATTCTCTTGAGGCTTCCATTCTGTTATGATTGTTCAGTTTTCTTCAGCCACTTCTGAAGGTGTCCCAGCTTCTCAGAACTAGATCTCTGAGCTTCCATCTTTTAAAAAATGTCTTCCTTCCTAACTTCATTCCTTCTTCTAGTCATGCTATATGAAGTCCTCATCATGGAATTTATTCTTGTGTTCCAGAAATCTTGGGATTTGTGTCCAAATCCACTACATTTGTAGCATATCCAACACCTTAGGGTGTTATGAAATCTTTCATTATCTCTCCTCGCATAAAATATGCATTCCAAAGATTTGTGACCATATTCATTGCATGAGTAACAGTGACAATGAAAAACATTTCCATACCTTTTCTTTGGTGTCCATCTTCTTTGAGGTGTATAGGTGGCTTCTTGATGTCTTCCTTGCTTTTTTCTTTTGAAACTTTCCTTGCCTTGTGTAGATGGTTGACTTGCAGCATTTTTTCCATCCTTTGAGAGTGATGGACTTACCTCATGCTTCCTTGAGGTGTTTTCTTCAACATGTGTAGCTTCTTTTTTGTATCCAAGACCTGATTTATCATTTGGTGATCTTTGACTATCCAATATATCATTCAAGATTGTTGAGCTATTCAAGAATTTGTTTGACTTCTCTAATTTCTTTTTAAGATCAACAACTTCAGCTTCCGACTTATGACATGACTCTTCCTTTTCATTTACTTGATTCTTTAGTAATTCCTCTACCCTTTTGGATTCTTCAATTTAGGTCTTGAGATGAACACAAACTTCAAGACTTTTGCTAATCTCATCATCTAGCTTCCTATTCTCTTCTATTTCATTCTTTAGTCTTTTGATCTCTTCTTCCTTTTCTTCTAATTGAGTCCTTTTACTTTCTTCTTGTTCTTTGAGCATCTCCTTCAATTTGGAGATATGCCTTTGATTCTTTTTAAGAAAATTTTTATTGCTATTACAAAGATATCTATATTATATATAACAATGGTCATAGTTGTATTCAAATAGACCCCACTCAACTTTATTTTTAAGCTCTGATAGTTCTTATTCTACTTCTTCCATGGGATAACTATCATCTAACTCTACACAAACTATTTCTAGATTTTCTTCTTCACTTGTAGATAAATATTCAACATCATCACTTTTTGAAATATTGCAATCAGGGGTTTTTGGAGATTCTTTACCTTCATTGATCTTGATGGAATTGTCTTAAAGGTATTCCTTTTTTCTTTGGTATGTCTTCTCTAGCTTTAGTCATAGATCCTTGGTGGAAGTTCATTGTGCCATGCTATCTTTGATAGAACTTGAGAGTCCACTAAGAATGGTATTGACAGCCAATGCACCATTCTTATTTTCTTCCTTTTGAGATGCAAACTTTGACTTGTTCTTCAAAGGAATTGATCCACCAATAGTTTATTTCCAAACACCCGCTCCTATTTCCTTCAAATTCATGTTCGTTTCTATTATCCATGTAGAATAATGTTTCTCATCAAGGATTAGAACTTCATCATCCATTTTTGTGTCCATGGATCTCCTCCAATCTTGTTAAGGCTTATAGTGAAGCCATGCTCTGATACCAATTGTTGGACACATCCACCACACTGAGAGGGAGAGTGAATCAGTGTAGGGATCTTTTTCAAACTTTTCCCTTCACAAAACTTCTTGGATAGCAATAACCATCTACTCATCACTTATTACTGTCATTTATAAACAATTATATGTGAACATATATCAGCAACATATATCATCAATAATTCATCACCACAAGGAACACAAATAACACAATATGTATGTAAAATTATTTTTTTATTACGAACTACAATCCTTGGGTTATCAACAACAACTGAATAGAGTTACAACTCCACAAGAGCACCAGCTCTATAATGCAAGACTCAACTTACACAACTCAACACCAACTGAGAAGAGGAATCAATCCTCAACAGATACCAATCTGTGAACAGGTACAGGACTTGTCAGTAGTGCAACACGCATATGTACATACCCTACCAATAGTAGAACTCATGTATGTATGTGGTCTGTCTATACTATATCCTTCGTATTCCTTCTGAACAATCAGGGTTTTCTCTCCATGAAAAAATCATATCCTCTGCAGCCTTCAGTCACATCTACTTTTTTATTTCATTTTCAACCATACAATATGAATGCTACTCATGCTCCTCAACCATACAATATGAATGCTATGTGATCATGTATAAGCAACCAATATACTATGGAAATCATATCAATACTGAACCATAAGAGTGTTTCTCACTCTATTAATCAACCAACATAACTATATCACAACAGCCATACCAAGAATGCCTTAAGAATTCACCATACAATAATCAAGAGTATCCATCAAGAAAACTAAGTAACCATACTAGAGTTTCTATGGCATATTTGATCCCATAAAATACAGATATGGAACTTGCTTCAGAATTCAAGAACCTGGCATAAACTCACACTCAAGTATCCATGAATTCATCCAACTGTATGCACTTTTCCTTCCTTCAACCCACATGTGTACGCGTTCTTCATCTCTGTAGCCCGTGTATGTACATGCTCTATCCCACTGCTGCTCGTGTACTCCTTTAGAAACTAGGGTTTTTGAACTTTTGAAACTTTCACCATCATGATATCATACTTACTGAAACTTTGATGCGTCCATGGGATCCTCCAATCGATATCTCTCTCTCAGAATATATCTTAAAGCTATGCTGAAGAGAGTTTTTTCACAAGACACCCTTGCTTCTTATTTATACTCTCCAAGTAGCTTCCTTAGAAGCATCTTCTAGGACACTTTGTCCACATAGTCACCTATGTCCAACTTTTCCCAATTTGCCACTTGTCCATGTATCCAATACCCACTTGACCACTTAACCCATGTTCCTCATTTTAGGGTTAACCTTCTTATAACCACTTTCATAATTAGAAAGTTCTCGATTTACTTTATTAGTTAAATAATCCACCTTGACTTTGTCACTTCACTTTATTATTTAAATAATCCTCTTTGATTTTGTCACTTCACTTTATTATTTAAATAATCCATTTTGACTTTGTCACTTCACTTTATTATTTTAATAATCCTCTTTGACTTTGTCACTTCACTTTATTATTTAAACAATCCTCTTTGATTTTGTCACTTCACTTTATTATTTAAATAATACTTTTTTACTTTGTCACTTTACTTTATTATTTAAATAATACTCCTTGACTTTGTCACTTCACTTTAAATAATCCTCTTTGACTTTGTCACTTCACTTTATTATTTAAATAATTTCTTCTTTGCAAGAACTTTGACTTCTTTGACCTTTTTGGGCTTCAATCCAACACATGAGGGTCCTTCAACTTCGTAAGTCCATAACTCTCAAACCATGAGGAGTTATGTGATGTCCCACATACCACTGGAAATGGCTTGACAATAACTATCCATCTATGATAGTTCACTGGAAAATTCATTGATATTCATCTCATTATTCCATAATGAAGCATGGGTTCTCTAACCATACTTCTATGATAACTCAACCGCAAAGCATCTTCCCATGATGGATTTCACCATAAGGGGACCAATTTGGAGTTCACCGAAAAGCATCTTCCTGTGAGTAATTTCACCATAAGGGGACCACTTTAGAGTTCATCCATTTGTACAACCATGACAAGAAAATAATGAGTCATATTTACATCAATCCAAATATGCATCATATATCGATGAAAACTCATTGATCTATCTTCATCTATGTAAAGGACTATGAATCCTCTTGACATCAAGGTCAACACATGATCCACCAATCACTACATCAATATACTATGAAAATACATTGTTCCTTTGACATCAATCCGTTGGCATCAATGACAACATGATCCAATATATAGTATTCCTGGATTGGCAAAAAGAGTTTCACGTCCATGTGGATGCATCATCGATAGTGCTAAACATAGTGTTATTCCATCCTTGGGAGAGTGAATTAGATCATCCAATTTATTTTTATAGCAGGACATCGTCGAATGATGAGAAAAATTACATGACGATAGAAAGGGAAGACATGAAAATGGTGTATTCTTTGCATAAGTTCAGACATTATTTTCTAGGATCCCACTTCAAGATGTGTAAATACCATTCAACACTTAGATATCTAGTGAACACGACAATTTTGGGGGGGAGAATATGCAGATGGTTATTGTTGTTCCAGGAGTATGAATTTGAAGTTATTTTGAATCCAGGAAAATTGAATGTAGGAACAAAACATTTGTCATAGATATTGATAGGGGACGATGCAGGGAACCTAGACGATAGCTTACTAGATGCAGATTTGTTTTCAACCCAAATGGTAAAAAACCATTTTGCAAAAATTGTCCAATACTTGAGCACAAGAGTGGATTCATCTAATATGAAAGTGGCCCAAAAGAAATAGTTAATGGTTAAAGTAGAAGATTATCAGTTGATCGTAGGAAACTTATATAAGGTTTGCATAGATGGGATACTATGATGATGTGTGCTAGAATAAGAAAGTCTCAAGATATTAGTAGAAGTGCATGGTGGAACTACAGGAGGGCATTATGCAGGAAATGCGACATTGCAAAATATCTTGTGCGAAAGATATGGTGACCTACCCTCCATAAGAATGCAAAGGAATATTGCCAGAGTTGCAACATTTTCCAAAGAGTAGAAATACCATCATGAAGGGATGATATGCCTCTGAATCTGCAAGTTACCTTGTAGGTGTTTGGAAAATGAAGTGGATTTTTTTAGACCAACTAACCCACCAACGAGAAGAACAAGATATAGATACATAATTATCATGACATACTACTTGACTAGAAGGGAAGAAGCATAACCAATTACATATTGCAACATAAAGATAGTTGTGCAGTTCTTGTTTGAGAACATAGTTACAAGTTTTGGGTGTCTTAAAATACTTTTGAGTGACCAAGGGACTCACTTTTTGAAAAATACAATTGCAACACTAATATAAGAGTTCCATATACAACATCAAAAGAGCACTCCATATCACCTGCAAGCAAATGGAATTGTGGAGGCCTTCAAAAAGATACTAGAGAATGCACTGACCAAGGTGTGCAACATAGGGAGAGATTATTGGGATTTAAGGATCCTTGTAGTGCTTTGGGATTACAAAAATGAATGCAAGAAGTTTACAAGACAAACACCCTTTAAATTAACATAAAGTCAAGAATTAGTCATTCCCATGGAGTTTCTTGTACCAAGTCTGTGCATTTTTGTGATGACATACCTTATGGATTTTGATGCAGTAGAATAAATACTATCACAATTACTAATACTAGAGGAAGATAATTTTATCGTAGGATTCCATTAGAAAGTACAAAAAGCACACGAAAAGGCATGGAGCGATAGACACATCAAGCATAAGAAGTTCTAGAAAGGAGATCTAGTACTACCATAGATGATTTTAGGGGATAAATTTCACTAATGGGACAATTTTCCATGGTTTTTCCCGAAAAACGATTCATCAATTTCCATTTTTTTTAAAAATGATTCTCCCAAATTTCAAACAATAAAATTATTTTACCTTAAAAATCACCAAAAGTTTATAGAAACTATATAAAATCCTTAGAAGTTTGAATATTTTTACAAAACTATCGCCAAACATTTTTCATTTTGAATATTAAGGACTATTAATATTCGCCCATGATTCTACATTTTAATATAAACTTAAAATTATCCCTGAGTACTACTTTACGACAACAAGTTCTTACAACACCCAAGAAAGTTTAGGACGCACTGGCTAGGACCATACATGATCGGATATGTGACTGATACAAGTGCTATTCAGTTAGATAAGTTGGATAGACAAGTCATGGAGGAAATATTGAATGGGATCCGACTGAAACTGTATAGGGACGATCATCCTTCTGCACACTAGAGGATATCCATAGGGTAAAATTGTATCATAGTGTACTATAGGAAGAAAAGACAGAAAAAGAAAGAAAAAGCAGGTAAAATAGGAAAAAGAAAAAATAGGTTAATGGAAGAGGCCAGATGTTGAGGAGATAAAGAAGTTTAGATTATGTGTAAATAGGAGGAGTAGGAAAATGTCAGAGATAAGAGAAAAGTAAGTAGAAGGAAATACAAACGAATATTGCACAGAAGGAAGACATCGTGCAAAGAGACGAGATTGTGTAGATGAAAACTAGACACAATTAATACAATCCATGATAGGACATACAATAAAGATTTATCATGATGGTGAAGTAGTGGCATAATGTACCATTAAATGCAGGATATCTTGACCGATTGTAAAATCAAACAGATAATTCTTTGAAGATATAGAGTGAGGGAGAAATAAATGCAAGTAATGAATGTCAACCATTAGTGGATTAGATGGAGAGTTTAGGTGTGAAAGAAAACTACAGCTAGAAATGAAGTATAAAAGAATGAAAAGGGACAATAAGGGAAGATTATTTTTCATTGAATTTTACATAGAGAGTCGAAGATTTCACAACCAAATAGGTTAATTTACATATCCAAAGTCCAGAACAGAGTTGCATAACCAGATAGAATTTGAAACCAACATCGTAGAGGAAGAGGACACCTAAAGAAATAGTAAAATCAACCTTAATACCATAGAAACCGTGCAACCAGCCTGCAACATCACCTGTGGTAGAAGAAACACAGGATGCATCATCCTCAGTTGAAATAGTCCTCATGGATTATATTACGTTGAGAAAGCCATCAACAAAACATGTCCACTTACAGAAGGAA
>JASDQU010503993.1:96856-109774 GCA_032191745.1 Picea mariana
AGCAATTGAGATCTTTGGCTAATTTATAGTGAATGAAATTATGAGTACTGCCAGAATCAATTAGGACTATTACCTTTTTCTTTTTGATGTATCCTTCGATCTTGAGCGTTTGAGGAGTGATAATTCCATCCAATGCATTACACGATATCATGGGATTCAAATCTTTAGACAAAATTGCTTCTACGTTTTCATCTTGAGATGGTTCTTGTTCTTCTTCTTCTTCTTCTTCCTCTTCACAATCTATGTAGAATAATTTCTTCTCACCACACTTATGTCTCTTACTGTACTTGTTGTCATGATTAAAGCATAAACCTTTTGCTTTTCTTTCCTCCAATTGTTGAGGTGTCAACCTTGTAGGTTGAGGTGTTTTAGAAGAAGGAGCATTGTTCTCTCTATAGATGTTAGGATTGGTCCTTCTAGTAGCCATAGCCATATTTTTACTTTCAACATTTCTTGCCACTTTAAATGCATTCTCTAATGATTTGGGTTCCCAAAGGTGAACCTCATGTTGAATGTTATCCTTTAAAGTTTCTATGAAAACATCAATCAAGTGCTCATCTAGAATATCGATTACCTTTATATTCAATCTTTGGAAGTTCTCAATGTGCTCGGTAACCGAACCCTTTTGCTTGAGATTTATCAATTGGCTAAAGAAGGTATTGCTCCTTGTATCCTCATAGTGTGCTATCATTTCTTTCGTGAAAATTGTCCAAGTGACGAGTGATTTGCGAGAACAAAGCCATCAATACCATACAAATTGATTAGGTTCTAAATATAAAGAGGAAATTCATACCTTTTGTGTATGTGACACATTATGGAGATCAAAGAATTGCTCCATCTAAAGTATCCATGTGATTGGGTCCTTGCCATCAAACTTCCTCATATCAATCTTAGGAACATGGTTGGTCTTCAAACGAAAGTTGGAGTTTCTCCATTCTTGATTCACCTTCCTTGTGTCCTCATCATGAATTTCATGGGATGCATTTTCACTTTCAGGTGTCTTTTCTGTTATGAAATTTTTCAATACTTCCATGATCTCCCCTTTTAAACCATCCATCTTAGTATCCAACTTAGCTTCCATTGAATCCATCTTAGTATCCAACTTAGATTCCATTGAATCCATCTTCTTTTATAGTTCATTTATGTCCCTACGCATTTCTTAACCTTCATCAAGAGTCCAAGTAGGATTTTATGGAGGCTTATTTGGTGTAGAAGTTCCCTTTTTTGGTGGCATGTTGGCCAAGTATCACTTTTGAACCTTGATTTTGAGGTGGTTCTGCTAGACAATATTTCTTCTATTGTGTCTCCCAAGTTTTGGCCCTTCTGGGTATGAAAATTTCTTTTATGTAGTTCTCTGGTATTTCTTCTCTACAATGACATAGGTCTGATCAAAATTGGATGTGCCAAGTGGAATTTATGGTAAATTCCCCACAACTTGCCAATTTTTGGCCTTTCCAGGAGATCTCACTTGTATAGTGTGCCCCACATAAAATATTTGATATAAAATTCTGAAAATCACACCAGAAATACTACATACTGTCCACGATCCAATGGAACTAGTCCCACTCAATTTGGATACTCTAGGAAGAAGTTATGTTTGTTTTACCTGGAACACCTTCTTGAGACTAGTCAATAGGACTAGTCAGATACCCTATCTTACACAGGGTGTATCTACAAATTTAAGATGACCCAGAAGCTAAAATTTTTGCCACTGATAACTTACTAATTTCTGTAAATGTCCTCTAGAGTTTAGGGTCTGAAACATTACATAAAAGGTTTTATAGAGAAAATTTTGCAATGACTCAGTTCAGGATGATTCCAGAACCCTATCTTGTATAGGCTGTATCTCCGAAAGTATAAGGCTCCAGGAGTTGAATTTTTAACCCAAGTACCTTGATCTGTCTACTAAATATCCTCTAAGACGTTCCTTTTGAAACATTGTAGAAAAAACTTTATAGTGAAAATTCCAAGGTGTCTCAGATGTAGCAGCGAAACCCCAAGACCTTGATATCTGATACCATATGTTAAGAACCAATTATCAATATAGCATAGAAAAACCTCAGAAAAAGTACTCAACACCTTGAAAAAGAGATAATTTCATATAATAAGTCTCTTCTAGAGGGAAACCTCCTTTTACCCCACTTAAATGTTCAAGTACAAGATTATTCAAAATGAAAATGTCTCCTTGGTATATATAGGAGACTAGGAGGTATAATTACAAATAATGGCCTAAAGCCGACATAAATAAAATAGCATTACTAATATAATATGCCCCAATTAAAGGGTAATGAGCCAATATTAAGGCTTAACAAGTACTCATCTGATCTATATTCTGAGTCAAGAGGGAAATCAAATCAGGAGGACTGCTAATGGAAGCTTTAGTATTTGATTTTTCCTTGACATGAGGATATTGAAAAGGATCTACCTTCAAGTCAAGGATATTTTCTTCAATCTCTACAATGAACTCTTTCGCTTCTACCAAAGAAGTGGGATTCTTGTCATTCAAAATAAAATGAAACTGCCTATCAAATGCATCCACATATTGGGGAGAATTGTTGCAGTAGTAGGAAGGAAGTTTGTTGGAATATGATTGTATAATATGTCGAATCGGATGTCAAACTCACTCACTGTCTCATTATCCTTTTTCTTTATCTAATTGAATTGAGCTAGAAGCATCCCACTGTATTTCTTTGTTGTCCATCTATTCTTAAATGACTTGGAAAAATATTCATAGGATGTGATGTGAATATCCGGAAGGCCCCTGAACCATCTGAGAGCTTCTTCGGTCAGTGATGAATCTAGTAGCCTCATGCCTACATCCTCATGCTCAAATTTTGCATTACCCATGTCCCAGCCTATGGTGTAGAGATGATCTTTAGCAATCACTACATTTTTTCCTGGGAACTTTGGAAACCACAGTTTTTATTCTTTTGGAATTGCATTGGGGTATCCAGGTATGGTGGCCATGTTAAGGGGTTTGTAGAGTTCCTTTTCCCAAGGGTGAGCCATTGGAGAAAGGGGAAGGGTACCATGGAATATGGTTTTGACAATGATATATTTGAGGGGAGGCCTTGTTTGGTAGACCTTAGAAGGTTTGAACCTCCCTAAGGGAAAAGGCTTAGAGGAGGAAGGGTTCTGGGAAGGAGGAGTCATCAGATGAGATTCAGGAAGATCCCATCAAAAGTTAAAATGGAACATCCTTTAGGTGGAGTCACCAAGAAAGATAGGGAAAATGCTTTGGGATAGCTTTCCAAAGTGTTGTTAGGGTCCGAAAGAGGATTCAAAATCCTCATCAACAATGGCACCAAATGTTATTTCACAAGTTGTAGGTTGGGAAAATCCCAACCCAACCACCAAATGGTGACAACTTTGAGAAAACCTACCCACTCACCTTAGGCAGGTATTCCAGTCACTTTAGAGATGATATAATCACCTCAAGGGGGGAATCTTGGTGACCCTAGGGGAATGATATGCAAAGTGAAGAGATGAGGTAAATTCCCCCTAACGATCAAGATAGAAGTTGTGGAAATGATTGTGGAAGAGTCTTGGTGGTAGCTAATGGTTTCCAAGAGACACGAACACCTGTAAAAAATGGTGTACCTACCCGAGACATGAGAACAAGCCAAGCATATGTGTATAATGTTAGGTGGACAAGAATTTTAATCTTGTTGTACCTAATTGCAACAGCAAACAACAATGTATATCAACAAAGAGATAAGTATTAAATCTTCTAAACAATTCCTAAAACTACAAAAAAATGTTGGATTACTGAGAGGGGGGGTGAATCAGTAATAGAGAAATTTAATCCTTTTTAACCATAAAATTCAAGTGTTATATCAATGTAGCATTATCATCCAATAGTTTCAAAGTAAATAAACAATGAACAAATGAGCAATCATATACATACAAAATACACCAATGTTTTTATGTGGAAATGCAAAGTGGGAGAAAACCACATAATTCTTTTTCTTGTATGTCTTTAAAAATTACATTCATTGGAAGAACCAACTTCCTTTGTTTTCCAGCTTCAACTGGAAGGAGGCTCCAACTGCCTAGTTTCTTAGGCTAAAACCTGAGGGAAGCTCCAATTCCCCAATTCTCTGGCTATAACCAGAAAGAGGCTACAACCCCCTATGTTCTTCGGTTACAACCAGAAGGTGGCTACAACCATTTGTCCTGTCCCCATCCAACCTCCCTTTCATAGAAGTAGAATGATGGAACCGTTGTCACACTATCATTATGAGATATATTTTTGTGATCATGTACCAATCAACCCGCACCAAACAACCTGTAACAACCTATACCAAAAAACATGTAATAAACTTGTACCATAAACAAGTGCATCAACCATACACCAACCTTTTACCTCATCCTGTACCATCAATGAGTGCATCAACCATGCACCAAATATGTACCAATAATGCATCAAATACACATAAACTATGACTCATCAAGATGTACCAACATCATCAACTATACACCTCATGTATGTGCCAACTCATCAACTACTTGTCTCAACCATGTACCCAACATGTACCTCAACCAAAATCACTCATTGATTTCATCATCCAAATTTGATTTTCAACTCTATAATAGACATGGTGTATATGATCACATACCTGCAAACCTTCATTAACTTTAACAACAAGACACTAGCATTTTCATCAAACTTTACTTTAGTCTCACATGACTAATTTTGGATTAGTGAACAACCCTAACTTGAAATAATAATAACTATGTACCTGTAATGAATAAAGATCTGAAAATAGTACACAATGTTCTTCAGTGTCTTTTATACAATTCCTCCAGGTTTCACTGCTTGGAACCTCTTAAAAAAGGAGTTATAGCAAAAATGGCATACCTTGTTGAATTCTGGCTTATTCTAGATAGCGAACTTGTAGAGCATTTCCCAGACGAAATATTTGTTGTAAGGATTTTAAAATGGTACACAAAATACTATAGACTGTATTATAACCAATACATTTTTTCCTACTGAATTTGGATCTTTTATGAAGAAGTTATGGCATTTTTACCCGAAACACATGTTTTAGACTAATTTCAGGACTAGCCACAAAGCCTATTTTCCATGGAGTGTAAGTCCAAAAATAAAACCCCCACAAGCTAAAATTGTTATCACAACTACCTGGATATGTTTCCTCAACGACCTCCAAATTTCGCGGTCTAAATCATTCTAGAAAAAAAGTTATTACAAAAATGGTGAGATGACCTGTAAATAACATACCTTAGAAAGAATCATCAAAAGAATTTATCCTCCCTTGAATTTCATCCTTCTTTACTTCACCTTCCCTCTGAAATTCTCCTTAGATATCCTTTGTTTACCTCAGTCACTTATAGATATTCAATATGCTTAAGTGTAATTAAAATGAGAGACCCTTGCCTCTTATTTATACTTTTATGTAGCTTCCTCAAGGGGTTACCTTCTAACCATCTTAAACCACTTTCCTTATTTTAGGGCTAACCCACTTCTAACCACTTGTCCACTTAGTAATTTCTCCATTAAATTTATTATTTAAATAATTTATTTTGTATCCACTTTGACTTATAGTACACTCATCACTTCACTTTATTATTTAAATAATTTCTTCTTTGCAACCACTTTGACTACTTTGACCTTTTGGGGCTTCTAGATGACTCATGAGGGTTCTCCAACTTCACATGGCCATAACTCTCTAACCGTGAGGAGTTATGTGGCGTTCCACATACCACCGAAAATGGAATGACATGTACTATCCATATAGAATAGTCTCACCTTCAAATATATTAAAAATCATACAATTATACATAAAAAAAACTTGGGTCCATTACCCAAACCTTTGTTCTACCAAAATTTGCTATCGAAATTTCTTCAAGGGTTAACATCAATGACAACCTACCCAAATAATCAACAATATCCCCCTTTCGCATTGATGGCAACACTCTGATGCAATATTGAATTCATATCACTCATGCTCCCCCTGTGACCATCGTCCCCCCTAGAACCATGCCTCTGTGCTCTTTTTGCAAGCATTTACCTTTGCATCTGATAAATCTCTCCCCCTTTGTCATCAATGGAAAAGGTATCTTTCCATCTGAGGCTTCTCCCCCTGAATGAACTCTTTCTGAAACTGATCTCCCAACCTGAACTCTCCTCTTTATGGTGCTTTCTCATGTAAATCTAAGACATATAAGATAAGCATTCAAAACCATTCATTTTGGAGTAGAAATTACTCAAATTCTCTGGTGAATATACTTAAAGGCTTCCCTTGGAAGCAGTTTTTTAAATATGTCTTCCACTTGTTCTTTAGTGCCCATATATTCAACTTTCATGTTCTTCTCTATAACATGTTCCCATAGAAAGTGATACTTTATTGGAATGTGTTTCATCTTGGAGTGCATCACCCAGTTATTTGAGATACTGATGGAGCTTGTATTATCACAATGTATTGGAATTGCCTCATCATTCTCAACCTGTATATCTTTCAAAGTTTGTTTCATCCATAGAACTTGAGTACAACATCGTGTTGCTGCAATATACTCTACTTCGGTTGTAGATAAAGATATTGGTGATTGTTTCTTGCTTAGCCAAGATACTAAACACACACCCAAGTATAAAACTCCTCCATTGGTGCTTCATCGGTCATCAATGAAACCTACCCAATTTTCATATGTGTAGGCAATAAGTGATAGATCCTTTCCTTTTGGATACCATAATCCAAACTCTTTTGTTCCTTTGAGATATCTGAAAATTCTCCTCACTGCTAATACATGTGATTCCTTTGGTGTTGCTTGAAATCGTGCCACCTGTCCAACTTCCTACATTACGTCTAGTTTGGATGATGTCACATATAGTAAGCTACCAATCATTGACATGTATTGCCTCTCGTCTGTAGAATTTGAATTATCATCTTTGCTCAATTTGAAACTAGTTTGCATAGGAGTGGTAACTAGTTTGCAATCTTTCATTCTGAACCTCTTTAGCATTTCTCTGATATACTTAGTTTGAGAAATAAAAATTCTTTGGTTTCTTTGACGTATCTGAAGACCCAGAAAGAAGGATAGTTCTCCGAGTAATGACATTTCAAATTCATTCTACATATCCTTTGCAAATTTATGGATTAACATATCATCGGTACTTCCAAAAATAATATCATCAACATAAACTTCAATTAATAAAATACTATCTTGAGTTACCTCAATGTAGAGGTTGTTGTTTGCACTTCCTTTTATGAACCCTTCCTATTGTAGATATTTATCCAGTCTAGAGTACCATGCTCTAGGAGCCTGTTTTAGACCATACACGACCTTCTTCAATTTACAAACATAATCTGCATTCTCTGACAACTGAAATCCTTCTGGTTGTTCAATGTAGACTTATTCTTCAAGTTCCTCGTTCAGAAAAGTTGATTTCAAATCTATCTGATACACTTTAATATTCTTGGAGCATGCATAAGCTAAAATAAATCAGATTTCTTCCATTTCGGAAACTAGGGAAAATGTCTCTTCAAAGTCAATTCCTTCAACTTGTGTGTATCCTTTACATACCAATCTAGTTGTGTTCCTTATAACATGTCCATCTTCATTCAATTTATTTATGAAAACCCACTTTGTGCCAATCACATGCTTATTCTTTGGTCTTGGAACCAATTCCCAAGTGTCATTCTTCTCTATTTGATCCAATTATTCATCCATGGCCTTATTCCGAAATTCATCCTTGTTGGCCTCTTCAAAACTGTTTGGTTCAATCGTAGATAAGAGTGATAGGTTTGTTTGTTCTGGTGAACGGATTCTTCTTCTAGTCTCAACTTCTGCATCTTTGTTTCCGATAATCTGATATAAAGGATGATTCTTCTGTACTCGTTTTCTAGGTGTCTTTGGAGGCACTTGCTGAACTTTTTCTTCTACTTCTGTCTAATCCTCTTCATATTCCCTTTCTACTTATTCTTCATAAATTTGTTCCATTGATTCATTTTATTCTTCCTTTAATTCTCATCCACCTATTTCATCAATTGTTACATTGATGTTTTCTTCTCTTTTGATGTAGCATTTTCTTCCAAATACTATGAAGTGCTTCAGATTTGTTGGTCTTCCTTTCCATAGCTCCTAGGGAGTTTTGTCATTTTTATTTCTGAGAATTACTATGTTTTGAATGTGAACTATTGTATGCACTGCATGTGTCCAAAAAATGTCTGTCAATTTTGAATCCATTAGCATTGTTCGAGCCATTTCATGTACTGTCCTATTCTTTTTTTTAACAACTCCATTATGTTTAGGTATTCTAGTAACAGAGAATTGTCTTTTTATTCCATTCCTGCTGCAGTAGTCCATAAATTCCTTTGAAGTGGACTCTCCTCCTTTATCAAATCTCAAACATTTGATTTTTGAATCCATTTCATTTTCAACCATTTCCTTGTAGACCTTGAAGTTTTCAAAAGATTCTAACTTATTCCTGAGAAAGCAAACTGCAGCCATTCTTGTACAATCATAAAATAATAACATAAAATATTTCTCACCTGTTAAACCCTTTGTTGTAGTTGGTCCAACTAGATCAGTATGCAGAATTTCCAGTGGTCTTGTCATTGAATATTCCTTTGATTTGAACCCGGTCTTTGTTTTCTTTCCTTGTTGACAATGCTTTCATAATGTGTTGGTTGGTTTCATGATCTAGGGCATTTATCTAACTGCTTCTTTTTTTTTTACTTTGAAAAGGTTATTAAAGTGTATGTGACCCATTATTCTGTGCCATATCCAACTTCCATCTTCCTTTCCTAGACAACACTTTTCATTTCCAATTTCACTTAATACATATATGTTGCTTAAAGTTCTTGCAACTATTGCAATCAATTTTCCTGAACCTTCTTTTCTTATCTTGCACTTCTATGAATAGAAATTAATTTTATGACCTTGGTCACACATTTGACTTACACTTAGAAGATTATTTTTCATATCTTCTACTAGTAGAACATTTTTTTCCATGGTATTCTTGTTTCCAATTTTGACTATTCATTTTCCAATGATTTTAGCTGAATCATCATTTCCGAAGGAGACTGAATCATCTCTTTTCTTTCTTAATGTAAGAAACATGTATTTATCACCTGTCATGTGTTTTGAACAGCCATTGTAAACATACCAACCACGTTTATTTTGCTTAGCTTGTAGAGCGAGTGTGCATTATTCATTTCTATATTGGTTATGCTTTCTTATCCATGTTCTCTTATGAAGTTCTTATCTGTGATTATTGTAGTTCTGTTGTGGTTCTCTAAGAGGAACTGTCATTATACAATTTTTGGACATGTGTCCAAATTTGTTGCACTTGTAGCATTCCACTTCAATGCTCAATGATTCAAATGTGTTGTAGCTTCTTATCTATGTTTCAATAGGCCTTCTTGGATAACCATTTTGTGTATGACTTTCAAAGTTGTTTATGTTCCTTCTATAGCTTTTCAATTTATAGCTTTTTGTCCAAAATTATTGCATGCATAACATAAACTAAAAAAAATAGTTTTATACATAGGAGTTGAAGATCTTCTGAAAGGAGTTACTATTATGAATCATTCTTCTTCCTGAGGCCTATTTTTTCTGTCGGTCTTTGATTCTGAATTCTGAATCTTCTCGGTGGAGGAGTGTCCCTGTAATTTTCCTTGTAGGTCTTCCTATACTCTTTGATTGTTTCTTCATAAATTTTTGGATATGTTTCTTGCTCTGTTGTTTTGGAGCTTGATCCCTTTTCTATCTGATTGTATCCAAGTTCGGACTTGTCACGATCAGGATTTTGACTGATGATAATGTCATCTAAAACTTTTGAGTTGTTCTGCATATTTTTATTTTGAAGCTCATTTCTCAATGTGACAATCTTTGCTTCCAAATGTCCAATGATCCTGTGTCTTTCTTCTAGTTGTTCCTTGAGTGCTTCTTCAATTATTTTATCTTCTTCTATTTGAACCTTCAATTTCATGATCATTTTTTCTAGTTCCTGATTGTCTTCTTTCTTTTCTAGTTCTTCTTGTAGCTTCTTGTTTTTCTTGTTTTCTCTTCTTATAACTTCTATGGCACTCAACAATTATTTTCAGTAGTCAACTTCTGCCTTTTCATATTCTTCTTCAGTGTCTTTTTTATCAGAGTCTTATACTTCCATGAATAAAACTCTTTCTTTCTTACTGTCACCAACTTCATCTTCATCTGATGAGGAGATGTCTTCTTTGTTGCATAAGATTTTCTTGAAAACTTTATTTTTGGTTATTTTTCCTTTAAATGTTTGTGTTTTATTTCAGTAATCTTCATCATTCCTCTTATTTTTCTTATGGGGACATTTGTTATCAAAATGACCAATACCATCACAATTAAAACAAATCAATGGAAGCTTACCTTTATATCTATCATTGGTTTCCTTGTTCAATCTTCTGAGAAAGTTGGCCACTTCTTCTTCATCATATTCTGAAAATTCATTGTTGTTGTTATGTTCCTTTTGTTGGAAGATTGGTTGTTGTCATTGATGTCAAACCTAGTCATTGGTTTTGGACCACAAGATTGATGAAGGTATTTGGACATGAAGGATAATGCACATGTAGATAAAACACCCATGGATGGATAGTATACATCATGTTGTTTCCAGTGGTATGTGTCACATCACGTGGTTCCTCATGGTTGAGGAGAAATGAATTTTTGAAGATGACAAAGTGAATTGAAGAAGGAAATACATGTAGGCCCTGAAGATAATTAAATAGAATAATTACAAAATAAGAAAGTGTCATGTCGGCCCTAATGTTAAAAGGAAGTGAAATAAATGGTATAAATAAATATCATTATACATTAATTTGATATACAAGTCAAATTTTAGAGGAAATCAGAAGTAAATAAGGTCGGATTTCAAGGTAGGATGAAGTCTTTTGGTGATGTGTTCTAAGGTATGTTATTTTCAGGTCATCTTACCATTTTCACTATAAATTTTTTTATAAAATGATTCAGATGGTGAAATTTCTATAGTATTGAGAAGACATATCAAGGTACCTGTGGTAAAAGTTTCATCTCTTGACTCACTATAATTATGGAGATACACTTTGTGGAAGATAGGGTTTTTGACCAGTCCTCAAGCTAGTCAATAAACAGGTGTTCCAAGTAAAACAAACATAACTTCTTCATAGAGAATCCAAATGATGTGGTACCAATTTCATTGGAAAGAGTACAGACTTTAGTTTCTTGTGTGAGAGTTTCATAATATGATGTTAAATATTGAGCGCGGGGAATTCTGTACAAGTTCTCTCTCCTGAATAAACCAGAATTGAATAAAGTCTACCATTATTTCTATAACTTCTTTTTGGGGAGGATTCAAGGAGTGAAACTTGGAGAAGTTTTAAAGAATACATTGATAAATATTATATATAGAATCAAAGTATTCCAAGAATTGAAGAAGTCTCAGGAAGCATTATCAGGTTCTATGTGATGGTTGGTTGATGGTCATGATTTAATGTAAACTTTTATTATCTCTCATATATTCTTAGGTGTTAGGAAGGGGAAAGGATGGAGAGTTCAACTCTCTCTTGATATTGGAGGATTGTATCTTCCTCTTGGAGGTTTATCCCTCCCTTTACATTTGGAAGTTGTAGCTACCTTTGGAAGTTATTACTTCCCTTGAACAATAAATATTGATTATATATCATATATTGTGCATGGTGTATTGTGGTGTATTAGTGTAACTCTTACATTATTGTTCATTGATCATTGGATATATTTGAATGTTTTAAGTATAAGTTGAAAAGGTTTGTAAATTGTACTTGATACTGATTCACCCCCTTCTCAATATCAACAATTGGTATCAGAGCAGGTTGCCTTCATAACATTTTAACCACAGGAAGGAAAATTCTGAGCAGAGATGGATGACCATGAGCACATTTCAAATGGGATTCAAAAATTTGATGGAATAAATTATGCATACTGGAGTGATAGAGTGAAAACTTACCTAACGGCTTTGGGAGTAGACATTTGGTACTCAGTTGTAAATGGCTATGTAATCCAAAATAATGCTCCAACCGATCCAAATGAGAAGAAGCTTATGAGTCGTAATTCAAAAGCTAGACATGTTATTCTAGCAGCATTGGCACCAACCATTGCTAGCAAAGTGATGGGTTGCAACACTGCTAAAGAGGTATGGACAAACTCAAGAGTATCTATGAAGGTGATCCAAAAGTTAAGCAGGTCAAGCTTCGACGACATAGAGCAAAATTTGAAAATTTGAAGATGAATGAAAAGGAAGATATTGCAACCTATTTTCTTAGAGTCGATGAAGTTGTTAATGCTATCAGAGGATTAGGTGAAGATATCAATGAATCCTTGGTTGTACAAAAAGTTTTGAGATCACTTCACTTGAAGTATGATGCTAAGGTCTCCGCCATTGAATAAACTAGGGACTTGACCAAAATGACAATGGATGAATTACATGGGTCACTTATAGCATATGAAATGAGAACAGGTACAGAAAGTGACCAACCAAACAATGAAGCAGCCTTTAAAGACATAAAGAAGAAAAAATATAAGGATAATGACCTTGATGAAGAAATAGCAAACTTTGTAAGAAGGTTCCAGAAGGGAAGTGTAAGATACAAAGGTAAGTCTCCTCTCAAATGTTTTAACTGTGATAGAATAGGACATATTGTTGAAAACTGATACTATAAAAATAGAAGTCTCAACAATAAAAAGAGCTTCTACTCCAAGGATGATGATATCTCCTCAGATGAGAGTGATGAAGAAGATAATGATGGAGGAGAAGTCCTCTTCATAACCCAAGAAACCCAGGATGATAATCACAAGAATTCTAAAGAAGAAGAAATCATTTGTGAAGAAGATTCAGATGAAGAAACCAACCTTGATTCCTTTTGGGGATACAAAGACAATGCAGAGAGTGAACAAGAAGATGAGAATCTTGAA
>JASDQU010503993.1:109824-120858 GCA_032191745.1 Picea mariana
GTGAAGAAGATTCAGATGAAGAAACCAACCTTGATTCCTTTTGGGGATACAAAGACAATGCAGAGAGTGAACAAGAAGATGAGAATCTTGAAAAGTTGAAGCATGTTAAAACTGAAAATAGCAATCTTAGAAACACAAACATAATACTAAAAGGTGAATTGAGTAGTTGTGAAGAAGAGAATTACAAGATTGAAAACACCATTAATAGCTTGAAGGAACAATTAGAAGATTATGAGAAATTGAAAGTATAATTGGATCACACAAAAGGGGAGCTACTATTGACAACAGAAAAGTTGAAGAAGTTCGGAAAAAGAACTGAAAAATTAGATGAGATCCTTAGCAGTCAAATATCTCCAAATGACAAGATGGGACTAGGATACAATGACAGTTTGAAGACAAAAAAACAAGAGAAGGAATTTGAAAATGATGAAACCAACACTCCATAACAAGTTGAACAACAAGATAGAAGACTAGAATTCAGAAGGAATGATACATCAAGAAGATCCTCTCCCATCAGGTATGAAAGAAATCATTATGAAGGAAACTACAAAAGAATAGATCATGAACCCAGATGGACCACACCACAAAGAAGATAACTTACGCCCAGGTATCAAAATTTCTTTCTTGGACATTGTTATACTTATGGAAATTTTGGACACAAGGCAATCAATTGTAGAATCAATGAAAGGAATAACTATGCAAGCTACATGAATGGTGAAAATAGTAGATATGGAAATTTCGTAGACCTGTCAACAAAAATTATAATCCATTTGACCCATTAATGGATTAAAATATTGTATGTTACAAGTGCAATAATCTTGGTCACAAAGCACGAGATTGCAGAGAGATGAATGAAGATAATCGTATGCCAAATGTCTTCATACCAACTACAACATGGAAAAGGAAAGAAATTCCACACAATGCAAATTGTTGAATAGAATTGGTCTCTAAAGAATGCAAAGAAGAAGATGAATGGTTCATAGACAGTGAGTTCTCATCTCATATGACCAGAGATCAAAGAAAATTTGTCAGCTTGAAGAAAAAGGGTGGAAATGTTGCATTTGCAGATGACTCATCTACTAAAATACTTGGAAGAGTAAATGGAAAGATTAGAAGTGAAAATGTAAAAGCAGGAAAAGTCCTATTGGATGAATATCTAAAGCATAATCTACTCAGTGTTAGTAAAATGTGTGATCAGGGATACACTCTTACGTTTGACTCCCGAAAATGTAAAATCAGAAAAAATAACTCAGGAAGATTGGTTGCAACTACAAAAAGAAGACCAAACAACATATACATCTTAGACATGAAGAATAGAGAGAATACAGAAGCCACACAAAAGGATTTCAAGGAAGAAAAAGTCCCAAATACCAAAAATAAGGATGAAGTATTATTGAGTGCCACATGTTCAGGGGGAGCAGCCCCAAAAAAGAAGGTTACCTTTTGCCATTAAACTCAGGGGGAGAAGCCATACCCTTTGCCGTTGATGTAAAAGGGGGAGAGAAATTTAGATCATGATGATAGGGGGAGTATTAGTGTTGCCATCAATGACAAAGGGAGAGATTGTTGGAAGATTGGTTGTTGTCATTGATGTCAACCTTAGTCATTGGTTTTAGACCGCAAGATTGATGAAGGTATTTGGACATGAAGGAAAATGCACATGTAGATAAAACACCCATGGATGGATAGTATACATCATGTTTTTTCCAGTGGTATGTGGCACGTCACGTGGTTCCTCATGGTTGAGGATAAATGAATTTTTGAACATGACAAAGTGAATTGAAGAAGGAAGTACACGTAGGCCCTGAAGATAATTAAAGAAAATAATTACAAAATAAGAAATTTTCAAGTTGGCCCTAATGTTAAAAGGAAGTGACATAAATGGTATAAATAAATATCATTATACATTTGTTTGATATACAAGTCGAATTTCAGAGGAAATCAGAAGTAAAGAAGGTTGGATTTCAAGGGAGGATGAAGTGTTTTGGTGATGTGTTCTAAGGTATGTTATTTTCAGGTCATCTTAACATTTTCATTATAACTTTTTTTCTATAATGATTCATATGGTGAAATTTCTATGGTAATGATAAGACATATCAAGGTACCTATGTTAAAATTTTCATCTCTTGATTCGCTATAATTATGGAGATACACTCTGTGGAAAATAGGGTTTTTTACCAGTCCCGAAGTTAGTCAATAAACAGGTGTTCCAGGTAAAACAGTCATAACGTATTCATAGAGAATCCAAATGAAGTGGGACAAATTTCATTGGAAATATTATGAAATTTAGTTTCTTATGTGTGATTTTCATAATATGATGTTAAATATTGAGCGCGTGGAATTCTGTACAAGTTCGTTGTTCTGAATAAACTAGAATTGAATAAAGTCTACCATTCTTTCTATAACTTCTTTTGGGGAGGATTCAAGGAGTGAAACTTGGAGAAGTTTCAGAGAATACATTGAGAAATATTATCTATAGGATCAGAGTATTCCAAGAATTGAATAATTTTATAAATTGAATAAGTCTCGGGAAGCATTATCAGGTTCTATGTGATGGTTGGTTGATGGTCATGATTTAATGTAAATTTTTATTATTTCTCATATATTCTTGGGTGGAAGGAAGGGGCAAGGATGGAAAGTTCAACTCTCTCTCGATATTGGAGGATTGCATCTTCATCTTGGAGGTTTATCTCTCCCTTTACATTTGGAAGTTGTAGCTACCTTTGGAAGTCATTACTTCCCTTGAACAATAACTATTGATTATTTCTCATATATTGTGCATGGTGTATTGTGGTGTATTAGTGTAACTCTTACACTATTGTTCATTGATCATTGGATATATTTGAATGGTTTAAGTATAAGTTGAAAATTTTTGTAAATTGTACTTAATACTGATTCACCCCCCTCTCAATATCAACACCTTTTGCTTTCCCTTTTGATTTGACCTTTTGGATACTTTGAAATCTACTTCTTTTATATCTGGCTTTTCTAGTTCAGTTCTCATTTCATATGTTGTGAAGATTTCATGTAGTTCATCCATGTTTATTGAGTCTAGATCTGCTCTTTCTTCTAGTGTTGATATCTTAGGATCAAATCTCATAGAAAGAGATCTTAGTACCTTTTGAACAATTACAGATTCTTCAATTTCTTCTCCCAATTCTATGATTTCATTCACTGTTTCATCGGCTTATAAGAAGTAAGTTTCAATATTCTCATCTTCCTTCATATTTAGTTGTTCGAATTGATCTCTGTAAGTTTGAAGTTTTGTTGTTTTGACTTTTGAATCTCCTTCATAAATATTTTTAAGTTTGTCCCAAATCTCTTTAGAGGATTTACAATGTACAACTTTGGTATATGCCGATTCACCAAGACCATTCATAAGTGCATTTGTGTCTTTGGAATTATTTTGACTGAGTTTCATTTCTTTTTCACTTGTTGGCAGAACTGCTAGTTCTTTGTATCCATCTACTATTGATTGCCAAATTTCAAATCCCTATGCATGTATATATGTTTTCATCCTTCTACTCCATAATGCATACTTATGTCCATCAAACTGTGTTATTCTTTTTTTATACTTGTCGTTTCTCTCGATGATCTACCTTTCACTGGTTAAACTGATTTCTAAAGGAACCCACTCTGATATCAATTGTTGGATTACTAAGAGAAGGGGTGTATCGGTAATAGAGAAATTTGATCATTTTTAACCATAAAATGCAAGTGTTATATCAATGTAGCATTATCATCCAATAGTTTCAGAGTAAATAAACAATGAACAAATGAGAAATCATATACATACACAGTACACCAATGTTTTTACATGGAAACCCAAAGTGGGAGAAAACTACAGAATGATTTTTCTTGTATATCTTTAAGAATTACATACATTGGAAGCACTAACTTCCTTTATTTTCCAGTTGCAACTGGAAGGAGGATCCAACCCCCTAGATTCTCAGGCTACAACCTGAGGGAAGCTCCAACTCCCCAATTCTCTGGCTACTACCAAAAGGAGGCTACAACCCCCTATGTTCTCCGGCTACAACTGGAAGGTGGCTACAACCACCTGTCCTTTCCCCATCCAATCACCCTATCATAGAAGTAGAATGATGGAACCACTGTCACACTATCACTGTGAGATATATTGTTGTAAACTTGCACCAAACAACCTGTAACAACCTGTAATCAACATGTATCATAATCAAGTGCATCAACCATGCACCAACCTATACCTCAACATGTACCACCAATGAGTGCATCAACCATGCACCAAATATGTACCAATCATGCATCAAATATATATAAACTATGACTCATCAAGATGTACCAACATCATCAGCTATACACCTCATGTATGTGCCAATTCATCAACTACTTGTCTCAACCATGTACCCAACATGTGCCTCAACCAAAATCCCTCATCAGTTTCATCATCCAAATATTATTTGTAACTTTGTAATAAACCTAGTGTATATGATCACATACCTGCAAACCTTCCTTAACTTTAACAACAAGAGACTAACATTTTCATTAAACTTTACTTTAGTCTCACATGACTAATTTTGGATTAGTCAACAACCCTAAATCGAAATAATCATTACTGTGTACCTGTAATGAATTAAGATATGAAAATAGTACACAATGTTCTCTAGTGTCTTTTATGAAATTCCTCCAGGTTTCACTGCTCGGAACCTCTCAGAAAAGGAGTTATAGAAAAAATGGCATACCTTGTTGAATTATGGCTTATTCTAGAGAGTGAACTTGTAGAGCATGCCTCGCACAGAATATTTGTTGTATGGATATGAAAATCCTACAAAGAATAATAAAGACTGTACTCTAACCAATTCATTTTTTCTTACTGAAGTTTGATCTTTTATGAAGAAGGTATGACGTTTTTACCCGAAACACCTGCCTGACTAGTTTCACGACTAGCCACAAACCCTATTTTCCACAGAGTGTAACTCCAAAAATAAAATGACCCACAAACTGAAATTTTTATCACAGCTACTTGGATATGTTTCCTTAACAACCTCCATATTTTTCGGTCTGAATCATTATAGAAAAAATTTTATTGCAAAAATGGTGAAATGACCTATAAATAACATACCTTAGAAAGCATCATCAAAATAATTTATCCTCCCTTGAATTTCGGCCTTCTTTACTTCACCTTCCCTCTGAAATTCACCTTAGATATCCTTTGGTTACCTCAATCACTTATATATATATTCAATATGCTCAAGTGTAATTAAAATGAGAGACCCTTTCCTCTTATTTATACTTTTATGTAGCTTCCTCAAGGGGTTACCTTCTAACCATCTTAAACCACTTTCATTATTTTAGGGCTAACCCACTTCTAACCACTTGTCCACTTAGTAATTTTTCCATTAACTTTATTATTTAAATAATTTATTTTGTATCCACTTTGACTTGTAGTACACTCATCACTTCACTTTAGTATTTAAATAATTTCTTCTTTGCAACCACTTTGACTAATTTGACCTTTTGGGGCTTCTAGATGACTCATGAGGGTTCTTCAACTTCACATGGCCACAACTCTCTAACCGTGAGGAGTTATGTGATGTTCCACATACCACCAGAAATGGCATAACATGTACTATCCATATATAATAGTCTCACCTTCAAATATAATAAATCTCATACCATTATACATCAAACAAATTGGGGTCCATTACCCAAACCTTTGTGTTACCAAAATTCACTACAAGACTTTCTTCAAGGGTTCACTTGAATGACAACCAACCCAAATAATCAACACAAATGATTCTAGAGATAAGTTAGATGAACACTAGTGAAAATCAAGAATGAAAGCAAAAGACTTTAGTAATGAAACAAGGTTGTAATAAAAAGAATTTGTAGAGATAATTTGTGGACTTATGCCTGTAACAAAAAATTTATTACAGCAGAAAATCCAACCACCAAAACTCACAAAGAATCCACCCAAAATTTGAGCTAAGCTAAGTAGATTTATGTGGTAGAATCTTAGCAACTTTTGACGTTTGAAAGACGAGTTATGAATAGAAAAGTGTTAGGGTTTATGCATCCCTGATGGTTGTGGATGAATTTTTATAACAACAGTAAGAAGTAATTGAGTAAATATGAAACCCTAGTGGCTCAAACAAGCATATATAGAAAAACATTTATTCCAATTTAGACAACCTTCAAATCATAAAATGTAACATTAACCAATGCAATATTTTATTTCTCCAATGCAATTATACTAGTGCCTCTAGATATCGGATTATGGATTCAAGTAAATAAAGAGATAAACAATGCTATCTTGTTGCGGGTGTAAACCATATTACTCCCCATGGAAAGAAAATACTAAGCTAGGAAATACTAGGAGGGTGTAATCCTTTTTACTTCTCCTATTAAAATTGTGTGCAACAAATAACTTCTAGACAAAATGATAGATAATGGTGGGGTTGTAAATCCTTATACTCGCCAAGAAATCTAGAAAATCAAACCGTTAACTAATAAATGAAGCATCAACAAGATAAATCCTTACCTAGTTCGAGAAATGACAAGATAAACCTCCTCTTACCAAGATAAATCCACCATACATTCCAAAGAAAAACTACAAGAAGGGTATCACACTACTTCTTCCACCAACAGCATAAAGAAACCAAGAAAAAAGCACAAGAGAGAGAAGGTTTCTCAAGGAGGGCACAAATTTCATCCTAATACTTGTCATTGTGGGAGAGTTATGTTATGAAATGAGATTCACATGATATCTATTTGTACTAAATTTTTAAAACATAGTTTCTCCACTTAATTAGGGTAAAACATAAGACAAGGGGTCAACAACCCTTATCTTACTATTGATTAAGATTGGTTGTCATTGATGTCAACCCTTGAAGAAAGCCCTCCAGCACAAAGGTTTGGGTAATGGACCCAATATTGTTTGATGTAAAGATGACTCATTATTGTCTTGTCATGGTTGATAAGAATTAAAGATGGATGAACTCCAAAGTGGTCCCCTTATGGTGAAAGCCCTCACGGGAAGACACTTTGTGGAGTAAGAGAACCCATGATTAATTGTGGAATAATGAGATTAAGGACAATGAATTTTTCAGGTAAAATATCCTAGATGGATAGTGCTTGTCATTCAATTTTCAGTGGTATGTGGAACCTCACATAACTCCTCACGGTTAGCGAGTTATGGCCATGAGAAGTTGGAGACCCCAGGTTTGGGTAATGGACCCAAGTTTGTTTGATGGATAAAGGTATGAGTTACAATATATTTTTAGATAATAATAATATATATGGATATTACATGTCATTCCATTTCTGGTGGTATGTGGAACGTCACATAACTCCTCACGGTTTGAGAGTTATGGCCTTACGAAGTTGGAGGACCCTCATATGTCATCTAGAAGCCCCAAAAGGTCAAAGTAGTCAAAGTGGTTTAAGAGATTTTAAAAGGTAAATAATAAAGTGAAGTAATGAGTGTATTATAATTCAAAGTGAATACAAAATAAATTATTTCAATAATAAATTTAATGGAGAAATTAGAAGTGGGTTAACCCTAAAATAAGGAAAGTGGGGCCAAGTGACCTAGAAGATGTTTTTAAGGAAACTACTTGGAGAGTATAAATAAGAGGCAAGGCTCTCTCATTTTAATCACACTTGATCATATTGAATATATATAGGTTTCTAAAGTAACCAACAATATCTAAGCCAAAATTCTGATGGAAGGTGAAGAAAAGAAGACCGAAATTCAAGGAAGGATAAATTCTTTTAATGGTGCTTTCTAAGCTATGTTATTTACAGGTCATCTCACCATTTTCGCTATAACATTTTTTCTATAATGATTCAGACCATGAAATTTATATACCATTGAGAAAACATATCCAAGTATCTTTGGTAAACAATTAATCTTGTGGTTCATTGTATTTTTGGAGTTACACTTCGTGGAAAATAGGGTTTGTGGCTAGTCTTGAAACTAGTCAAAAATAGGTGTTTCAGGTAAAAACGTCATAACTTATTCATAACAGATCCAAATTCATTGAAACAAAATGTGTTGGTTAGGGTATAGTATGCAGTATTTTTTTTCACAGTTTCATATCAATTCAACAAATATTCCATGTGGGGCACGCTCTACAAGGTTCCTCTCTAGAATAATCCAGAATTCAGAAAGGTATGCCATTTTTTCTATAGCTCATTTTCTAAGAGGTTCCAAGTAGTGACACCTAGAGGAATTGCATAAAACACACTAAAGTGTTGGAAAATATGAAACAGACAGTTAACAAACAATGAATGCTTGTCATTGATGGCAACAGTGAAGATGACATGAGAACAACAAGTCTGTAATTGACAGGAAAATAGAAGATAAGTTCAGAGAGGTGAATGATCGAAGGCAGCGAATGATCGAAGGCAGTGAATGAGCGAAAGTTTGAGAAGAAGAATCTTTGATTGTTGGAGAGGGAGACAGATCTCAGCCGTTAGATCCGAGCTCAAGACCCAACCATCGTTGGATCAAGGATAAACTGCACGCTCTTTAAAGTACAAGGAGAAGCGGGTGTAATCGCAATTTGTGAAATCACGATGTAATCTGAGCCGTCAGATCAATATTTGATCTGGACTGTTGATTCCAGTCCCTGTCGAAGTTTCAAGGATCGCAAGTTGGACATGTCAAAGATTATTAACATCAAAAATCCCGATATCGCGATATGCGAAATCGCGACGTAACTGCGACCATCAGATCAAGATCAGATTTGGACCGTTGATGTAACTCCTTATTGGAGTTTCGCGAATCGCAACATGGAGTGACAAAAACACTGCAACAAGAAATGCGAAATTGCGATATGCGATATGGCGATTCAATAACAGTTGTTAAATCAATCTTGGATCTGGGCCATTGATGTAACTCCATCTTAGAGTCTCGGCTATCATGACTTGGAGTAATGAGACCCTTCATCACAGGAACTACGAGATGCGAATTCACGAAGAGATCTGGACCGTCAATACACCAAGATTCTGGACCATTGATCCAGCTCCATCTCCGAGCTTCACCTATCGCAACTTGGAGTGACGAGAACCTCCAACTAAGGAACAGCGAGATGTGAGATCTCGAAAAAATCTGGACCGTTGATTCATCGAGATCATGGACCGTTGATCAGGGTCGATGAATATCATGAGTTTGCAATGACTTTTAGTGCAACCTGTGGTCACCGCGTGTGGTCACGTGGGGGAAGGATCTAGTGTAGAAAAGTTATGTATCATAACTTTGGAGATCGCGAAATGAAGTGTCGAGACACTCAGCATAGAATTGCCGAATATCAAAATGTCGAAATGAATGCAAGACCCCATGGAATCAATCCAACGGTGCAGGTGAATTTGAACAAGATCGGAGGGTTACTGTTCTTTCTCACAGATTAACTCCTGAGTTTGGAATCTGTTAGAAAAACAGACTCATGATTGCAAATCAGTTAGTGTTTCAGTTGGCATTTCAGTTGCTTAGACAGTTGTTGACATTTGGCCTAAGGAGTTGGGAAGTTGAACCGTCGTGTTCGTGTGTATAAAAGAAGATGAAACAGACTGTGTCGGTTTGGTTGTTCTGGAAGTGAAAAAGAATGAAACTGTAAGAATAGAGACAAAGAGGATGCGCAGGAGGAGATTGAGCATATGTGAAGGGTGAGATGAAATGAAGATCATAATAACAGAGAGTTGAAGAAGAGCAGAATGAGAGCACGAGTTTATGCAGAGCATACCTGTTGAACAGACAGAGGAAGAGTAGAGCTGAAGAACAGTGTGCAGAAGACCAGATTTATGAAATGCAGATCATAATAACTGAGAGTTGAAGAAGAGCAGAATGAGAGCATGAGTTGATGCAGAGCATACCTGCTGAACAGACAGAGGAAGAGTAGAGCTGCAGAACAGTGTGCAGAAGACCAGATTTACAGAACAAAGAAAGATTGGTAAGACCTGATTTATATGTAAAGTTGAATGGTTATTTAGCCATTTATATTCTAGGGAGGTTGGGAGGTGCTCAGGAGGACTGTTGTCCTCAGAGGTTCAAGTGGGAGCTTGAACACAGGAAGTTGTAGCTTCCATCTGGTTGCAACCAGAGAAACCAGGGTGGCAGGGAGGTGCTAGGGAGAACAAGTGTTCTCTTTTATATAGGTTGGAGCCTGTGTAACTGGAAGTTGGTGCTTCCATCTAGTTGGTGCTGGAACATTCAAGAATTTGGTGCTTCCATCCAGTTGGTGCTGGAATATTCAGGGAGTTGGTGCTTCCTTCTAGTGGGTGCTAGAGAAACCAGAGAGTTGGTGCTCTCAAACAAGTTGCAGCTTGTAAAACAGAGGTAGCAGCCTCACATTGAGTTGGTGCTCAATTATAGATGATGTACAGAACTTAAAAACCTGCCTATCATTTCGAAGAAGAAGAGGTTTTCTCCCTTTATGGGTTTCCTTGTGAAAAATTTGTCTCTGTGTATACTTTATGTGTGACTGTTGTTCTTTACCTTTACTGTCCATATGTTGTATATTGTTGATGACCACATGAGGAAATTTTAATAATGTTTTAACAGACTTAAAATTGTTTAAGCTCACATACAACTGATTCACCCCCCCTCTCAGTTGTTTTAATAATTTCAACATAAAGAACATTGTGTATCCATTTCATATATTTATACATTACAGGTACAAAGTTATGATTACTTCAAGTTAGGGTTGTTAACTAATCCAAAACTAGGCATGTGAGACTAAAGAAAAGTTTGATGAAAATGCTAGTCTCTTATTGTTGAAGTTAAGGAAGGTTTGCAGGAATGTGATCATATACACCAGGTCTATTACAGATCTATAAATCATATTTGGATGATGAAATTGATGAGGGTTTTTGGTTGAGGTACATGTTGACTACATGGTTGAGACAAGTAGTTGATGAGTTGGCACATACATGAGGTGTATAGTTGATGATGTTGGTACATATTGATGAGTCATAGTTGATGAGTAGTTGACACATGATTGGTACATACTTGGTACATGGTTGGATGCACTTGTTTATGGTACAGGTTGATTA
>JASDQU010503994.1:647-12134 GCA_032191745.1 Picea mariana
ATGTGTATGATTGTTCATTTTTTCATTGCTTATTTACTCTGCAGTTATTGGATGATAATGCTACATTGATATAACACTTGGATTATATGGTTAAAAAGGATTATATTTCTCTATTACTGATTCACCCCCCCTCTCAGTAATCCAACATGAGCTTCTAGTAACACACATTGGACCAAATTTTGTGAGATATATGACTTCCATTAGTCTGGGAAAGAAGATATTGACACATTCATGAAACTTTCCCTTGCCTCACTTACTGGAGATTATAGAAAATGGAGCATTGACCTCCCAAGAAAAATCCTCACATCCTGTGAAGATTTAGAACAATTTTTCCTACAAATATGGGGTATGATGGAAGATATGGCCTCCCTTTATTCACAATATCTCAAAATTTTCAAACAAAATGATGAAACTATTAGGGAATTTAATGACAGGTTTAATACCTTACTTGGTCGAATTGATTCTGACTCACTCTTCTCAGAAAATAGTTCAATTCTTTCGAAGGAAACTTCCAATCCCTCCACAATAACTGATTCCCTACAAGCCTCAAGGAGCCACAAGATGGTGCTTTCCGAATTGAAGAAAATATCAAATGGTGTCATCCCATTTCCCAGGTAAATTTTCCTCACGACCAAGATGATATCTTATGGTTCAATGAGGAAAACATGGAAGAAGAAGAACATGATTTCCCAAAGATGCTAGAGGTAAACGATGAGATTATGTCATTCATTCCCTCTAAATGGACTAGTACTTGGAAGAATGGGTTCTCAAATATGAAAGATGCCTTAATTTTGTCAAAACAACATGAACCCTCTGAGGATCTAGGTACCTTTGAAGAAATCATTGAGTTGGAAATGGAACTATCACAAGCCCAAAAGCTTCCTTCTATGAGACTTCCTTATAATACTAGTCAAATAATAAAACCTCATGCTCCAAAAGAAAAAAATTGTCCAAACACCTCGTATCTACAAAATGTTGTGAGGCAAGAAGATGATCCTAAGTCCTTATCATGAAAAGACTCCCATTTTGGGTGTGATCACCCGAAGGCTACTCATGAGAAACCTAATTATGTATATTCCATCTTTACCTTGTTCATGCCAAAGAAAATACAAGGAAATCAAGACACGAGGAAGCTTAGGATTGGGTGTTTGAGCCAAACAAGTAAGGACTGAAGGGTAAAGCTTGAAGAGCCCCAGGTGTATGCTAGGGATCTACCCCAATCATTCCCAAAACCTAGCAATGATAGGACCGACCTAAGCACTAGTATAGATTATATGTTACAAAAGGTCAAAAGGATTTGTGGAATGTTGAAAATCCTTTCTTTGACAAAAAAGACCCCAAATGACCAGCAATTGTTCGAAGAAAATTCCACACTATTACAAACTAGTCATTTTGAGCATAATGAACAAACACCCTCTCTCACTTACTTGGTAATAGATGATCTATGTCTTCATAACTGCATGTTTGACCCTAAGTCATTTGTCAATATGATGAGTTTGAAGGTTATGAACCAATTAGGGTTGGAAGTTACAGGGCCTTATGCCAACATCTATGGATTTGAGTCAAAGGGAATCAAGGTCTATGACTTGATGGAAGGTCTTGAAGTCCACCTTGCTGACTACCCTAATTTCCCCATCATAATGGACATCATTTTTGTTGACATACCTGAAACTTAGGGAATGATATTATCTAGGGAACAAGTTGCTACTTTAGGTGGAAGTCTGCAGATGGACTTTTTCTACGCAACTATCCCTGTCAAGGACCAAGATTGTATCACTTTGCATAATAAGCTAAAAAGGATGGAACAAATTGAAAGGTGTAATCATGGGCATAGTAACTACAACTGTTACACATCAAAATTACTCATTACAACAATGGCCTAGTGTCGTCGTTATCAATATTACAAGTGTCTCATTTTGGTCACAAGTGTTGCAAGTGTCAGAAAAAGCATACTGCCATACAGTCTATGTCGTGCCCATAATGACATCGGAAGGACACTTGAAACACCTCAAACAACTGATTTGGAAGAAGAGGAATGGGTTAACAAAGTTTATAAACCTTTTTCCACTGGAAAATCCACTCAAAAAACATTTTTGGAGAGGAGCGCTCCTCTATACTCTAATAGGGAGCGCTAGTGCTTGGTGCACCCTTTTATGGGAGCGTTATAGTGCTCTAGTGACCCTTTTGGGGGAGCGCTTCCTTTTCTGAGTGAGTTTTGGCTTGTTGAGGAAAATTAGGAAGAGATCCCTTCAATCTCTGAAGGTAGTTGGATTCGAATCCTTGGTCAAGCCATGATCTTAGGGAAGATCCATAACTGAAGGAGGAGAATCCTCAACTTACCCCAAATATATATCTAGTGGTTGGGCCTCTCCAAGCCTATATAAGGAGGCCTTCTCATGGTGAAAGGGGATGGAAAGAATTGTGAAGCATCTAACTTATGATCTCATGAGGAAGATGTCATTTGGAGCATCAACATTCTATGTGTGGATTGTTTAAGTAAGGGTTTGGACAAGGAGATCTTGATGAAGCTGTTGCACTCACATCTATGGTTGTAAGTATTCTTCATCGTTGTTCTCATTAATATAACATGTTTGGCCTGTTTCTTTCAAGATTGTACTTGTTCCATATAAGTTTGTCTGCAGTAGATGGATCTATGTTTTAGCTAATCTCAGTAGAGTAGGAAGTCTTTTGTACTTTTGTTTGTCTTGTAGGACCTACCAAGGAGCTCAAGATCGAAGCTCATCCTGGACCTTGCAGGGACAAACAATGTTCATAAGGTACATGCCTTCCTCCTTCTCTTTTGTTCATCAGCTTGATTAGATCTAAAAGGAAGTCAGTGTCCATGTTAAGCATTTTCTATCTTAGAGTTAAGGGTCTAGCTCTCAAGAGGAAATCTACCTGTCCATAGGGAGATTTTCCTACAACAAAATCTGGCTACTCCACTAGGGATGAAAACCTAAAAGCTTTCAGTTTTGGTTTTCCTCACAGACCTTGTCCTACCCTTCGTTCTTTTTAGACCTTGTTCATCCCATATGTCTGATTGAATCCTTATTCCATCACATCCATTGTGATTGACAAATTTTGATTGATTTTTTGGTTTTTTTCGACAATTTTCTGGGTTTTAAGACACTAGCGCTCCCCTGCCTATGTTATCAGAGTGATAGTGCTCCCTGTTGGCTTTGCACAGAGTGTTATAACGCTCTGGTTCCCTTTACACCAGAGCACTACCTTTTTCTCTGCAAAAAAAACTTTTAGGGTTGTGTTTTGTAAAATCCAATCTCTGTTTTTACACTTGCTCAGCTTCTTTGTGCTTAAGTACACCTTCCTATTGACCTTTGACACTCTTCTTTTTGAGAAATAAGCACTTTGTTGTTCAGATTTTTCGACCTTCTTCCTTATTTTGAGTTTTTCTTCTGTTGAGAACTTGGAATCAATCCATTGCTTTCTCCTCTCTTATCTAACTGAGTGAAAATTGTGGTGAAGAACATCAGAAATCTGTGAATCATCTCATTTGGTTCTTTGAGGTCATTTTTCTTAGCATCTTTCTTTTGTGTGAAATTTTTGATTTTCTTTGTTATCTTTTGTTTTCTTTTTTCTTCTTGTTACAATCATAGCAAGAGGGTGTGTTTTTTGTGTGAAATCTGCTTATGCTTGTCCAAATCTCCTTGATCTAAAAGGTTAGTTGGCAGGAGAGGTTTTGCATTGAATTAATCATCATTTGCATACAAACAACAAAGATACATCTTAGTGATTGGTTTGCATATTATAAGGCATTTCTGAAATGTTTTAGAATTACATTGGATTTGATTGAGAACAAATTGATTGAGGACATTCCATATTAATGTTTGATAGTGAAAACAACTCTTTCTCTCTCCCTTAAATAGGCATTCATTGAAAAGAAACGATTGCTTATCATATTTTATGCATTTTTGGGGAATTGAGTCATCATTCCATCAATTTCACTTTCATACACCCTTTGAGTAAAGAACAGTTGTAAAACGAATGCTAATTAAAAAATTATCTAGAATATTTTTTATTTTTAGGATCTTCCACCAACATTAGACTAGAATTAGTACTTTGGATTAGGCTGTGAGTACAACTCTCCAAAGTTTTCAAAACAAACATTAGCATCCTGAGCTAGGGAGAGTCAAATCCAATTGTCGTATCCATTTTCTGGGATCCCCCTCTCACACAGGGATTACGCACGAGGTCACATTCGTACGAATTATGGAGATTATCCCTCCGTGGTTCAACTGTTTGTAGTGGTCGGATCGTATATTGGGGATCACTTGAAGGTATACCCACAATTATGTGTGGGAGCCTCTCGGGTTGATTTCGGACTTGTTATCCTACCCATAAGTTCAGATCGAACTGTCGACTGTACCCACCCAGGGACTAACTGCAAATTGGTGTCTTTAGTTGCCACAATCTTTAGGTACTTACACAAGGTGACAGTGAAGGGAAGTCTCCCTGTACCTGGAAAATACATTGGTCAAACTCACTTGGGCTCCTTGGAGGGTAAATCCACAATTACTGTGTGGAAGCTTGCACCAAGGTGAAAGTCCGTTAAGTAGGTCACCATTGTAACTATTCCACCATATCCTAGCCCCTTCTTGACTTGATCACGCGACATTGGATTTCATCACTAACTAGCACGGTCATCGAGAGAAGGTTTTGTTTGCTTGGTTTTGATTCTTAGATTCGATTAGCGTATGCTTCTTCTCTTTTGTTAGTTGGCCATAGATTTTTTTTTTTGTGTCAATTTTTCTCCGCCAACATCGACCCTCCACGCCGTTCGCGTAGGTTACAGGGACTTCCTCTAGAAAATATGGAAGATACTACCCCTTTACCCCCTCATTCTATGGAGGGATATCCTCAACAGAGTGAGGTTCACGAAATTATAACCTTACAGGAGGAAGTTCCCACCTCTTTAGAGGATTTTCGAATTGTTTCAGAGTCTCTGGAGGCTTTCCGCATTCCTGCGGGGTATGAGAGGCATTTTCTCCAACTGAATTCAGACAAAGAACTTGTTGTTGTTAATCCTTCTGACATTCCGACTGGGTATCATTCAAACCCTCCAGTCAGAGACCTCCTTTGGACTGCGGACATTGTTCGAAGCCCACTGTGCATGGTGTGCGATCTTTACGGATCAGGAATAGGTGTTGATATACCTGTTACCTACACTATACCCTTAGATCATTTTACTGGTACAACCATTTTTTCAACTACACCATCCGTTGATCCGAACATGCCATCTGTTGGCCCAAGTTCCACTTTTTCTCTCCAGACAACCCATTCTACAATGGTCCCTCACGTTTCGACTATTCCCACCGGTAATGTGGTGGATAGCCAAGCTACGATTGGCACACCACTAGCATCTAGGCCTTCATCATCACTTCCTTTTGGGTACAGAGCACTAAATTCTTCTGTTGTCACCACTACCCAAGTTATACTTGGAAGTTCTATACCTATAAAACAACCCGGAGGGACCGGTCTTGGTGGATTTAATCCATTAAGCGGCATTGGTCAGTCATTTACGTCTGGTTCCCAAATTCCAAAAACTCCACCTCATGCTGGGGGGAACCTCCTTTTGGAGGGCAACCTCCATTTGGGGGCCAACCTCCTTTCAGAGGGCAACCTCCTTTGTAGTGTACCCTTTTTCACTACCGAGGCTTTCAAACCTCTCGCTAACCCATCTGTACATGGACTTTTACATAAAACATACAGAATTGTATAATCACATGCGTAACAGCAAAGAGATACATTTTAATTCTCAGAATAAACATATAGTTACTGTTATAATTAGACAATCCATAGATTTCAACAGTAATTCATTTACACAACAGAAAACATGATAACAGATCCAGAACAGTCATGATAAAATGTGGTAAAAATATAATTAAACACTTATCTTGTGACAGTGGAGAAATCCACCAACCAAATGCAGGCCTTCCATGAACCTCCCAGCCATAGACCGCACTGCTCCTCAACTCAACAGTGGGTCACCCCCGAGCTGGGATTGAGCTCCACCCCAGGGCAAGGAATCTAGACTCAGGCTGAGGTTACAGGGAATTCAGTCACACACAACCACCAGGAATAATGCTCTCCCAGGAATATCCCATGCTCACTGCCCATAGACCCTCATTCCCCACATGCCTGTTCCACCCCAAGAGAGTGCACCTTCTCTGTCACTTGGACAGTCCTTCGACTGCCAGTCTCCCTTACCTTGGGTTACAGGAATAGACCGGACTGGAAGTCTCTGGGTTCGGTGGCAGCTACAGGGTTCCTTCCAAGATCTCTCTCCTTCCTCTGTGCACTCTCTCACCTGGAGGGAGTCGCTCACAGGCCAACAAGCCTCACGCAGTCTAGAACTGCGTGCCACAACAAACACAGGGAAAATGGACACAGGCTTCCCAAGAACCAGTTCAACAGTCACAGGATGTTCTCTTGGTCAAGATTTCAGAATAGGGCTCCACGCACAAGTTCGCTCAGCTTTTCCTGGGAAAATAGAGACTCTTCCTCGAAATTGACATGGACATTTCGTTCAGGGAATGCACACACTGGTTTTCTCTCACAGACAGACTCCACGGCTCCGAAAAAGGGTAAACACACATTCTTCAGCACCCAACACAGGCTTCCTCTCTGTAATAGACATACATGAGGTCTCTTGCAGACTGGCTCCTACAACTCCTACTCACGGCAGTCGGGTCGAATGGAATGTGAGAGATCCCCCCCATGGATGTTCCTTTCTGTTTTATTTGCATGCGTCAGGGTGGACATTTGTCACCCTGGGAACTGCATGCATTCCATCCACATGCCTCCCTGTACACGCCTTTCCTTTTTTCTAGGAACTTAGGATAAAATAATATGCACATGGCTTTTTAGGAAATAATATTAAAATATTATTCCAGGCCTAAGCCCCTAGGCTCAACACTTAGCCCCTTTCCCACCTTCCATCCCCTAGTTTCTTGCCCACTCTGTGGATGCTCAGTCTCCCTTCACTCATTCATCGTGGTTGGTCTGCACCTGGCGGTGTTTATATTTTATTGATTATTCTGCATACATACAAGTACAACAGTAGGCTCATGCCCTCAAACACTTAGGCTTCCTAGCCTAACAACCACATAAGCCTTCCAGCTTATACAAAACTTGGCTCACCAGCCTATAGAACACATTTACAATTCATTGCATATATCATGATCTATAATGGGGCTCGGCCTTGGGGACACTACAATCCCCCTCCCCTTATTTTTGCATTGTCCTCAGTGCAACTTTACATCGCATCTGCAAGTTCTTCAAAATTTTCAAAAAGGTGCGGGTACTCTACTCGCATAACATTTGCATGCTCCCATGTTGCATCCTCAGGACTGTACCAGGTCCACTGGACCTTTACAAGCTCTATAGCTCGATTCCGGAGCTGTTTTCTTTTCCTGTCCAATATGCGTACAAGATGTACTTGCAGAACACCTTTTGGTTCCACTTGAATCACAGTCCAATCGATAACATGATTAGCATCAGGTACATATTTCTTAAGCAGTGAAACATGAAACACATTATGTACAGTCATAGATGCATGTAATGCAAGCATGTATGCAACTGGCCCAATCCTTTCCAGGATCTCGAATGGCCCACAAAATATTGCTGCCAACTTGGCACAACTTCCCAATTTTAGGGAACTCCTGTTAGTTTTCATTTTCAGGAAAACATGGTCACCCACTTTAAATTCTCTATGGGTTCTGTTACTATCAGCGTAACTTTTCTACCTGTCCCGGGTAGCTTTCAGATTCAGTTTGATTTTTATCATTTGATCTTCCATCTCTTTGAGTAGTTCAGGTCCAACTACTACCCTGTCAGTTGGATTATCCCATCTCATTGGAGTGTTGCACTTTCTTCCATAAAGTGCTTCGAATGGGCTCATCTTCAATGATGCATGATACCCATTATTGTAGGTGAATTCTACCAAATGCAGGTAGTCTTCCCACCTTGATGGTTTATTCATCACATACATTCTCAGCATGTCTTCTATTACTCTATTTACTCTCTCTATTTTTCCATCAGACTCAGGATGATACGCTGTACTAAAGTTCAGATTCGTTCCGAATCCTTTGAACAGTCCTTTCCAGAAATTCGAAGTGAATTTCGGGTCCCTATCAGACACAATTGTCTTAGGGATTCCCTGAAAGCGTGCAACTTATTTTAAAAAGATATCAGCAACATCTGTTGCTCTGTGGGTGGTTTTCATTGGAATAAAATGGGCAGCCTTAGTAAGCTTGTCCACCACCACCATGATTGAATCATGCTGCTTGCTTGTTCTGGGCAATCCTGTGATAAAATCCATTGTTACCACGTCCCATTTCCACTCAGGAATAGGTAAAGGCTGCAACAACTCTGTTGGGTGTCTATGCTCAGCCTTAACCTTTTGGCACTCCATACATCTAGCGATGTATTCAGCAATTTCTTTCTTCAGACCCGGCCAAAAATAATGGCTTTTGACTGCTGCCACAGTCTTCTGATATCTAGGATGTCCAGCATAAGTCACGTTATGCATCTCTTTTAGAATTTCCAGCTTCAATTCTTGGACATTGGGTACATATACTCTGTTCTTATGCAGAAGTAAACCATCAGTTCCCAAGGTGTAAGTTTCCTTGGTTTGTGGTTTCTCATGCTGCTGTAGCTTTGCTACAAGTCTTTTGTACTGCAAATCAGCATTTGCAGCTTCAAGAATTTTGTCTTTAATCTCAGTTCTGTACATGCTAATGGCTGTAGCATGTAATTCGTGCACTTTTCTGCTGAGTGCATTAGCCACCTTATTTTCTTTCCCTTTGATATGCTTGATATCAAAGTCATATTCACACAGAAATTCCAACCATCTAATTTGCTTGGCGTTTAAGGTTGGTTGATCAAATAAATATTTTAGACCATTGTGGTCTGTTCTTAATTTGAATTTCTTGTCCATGAGGTAATGTCTCCATTTCCTCAGGGCGTGTATGATTGCTACCAGCTCCAAATCATGAGTGGCATAATTCTTCTCATGTTCCTTCAACTTCCGGGATTCATAGCAAACTACAAATCCTTCTTGGCTGAGAAATCCTCCCAGCCCCTCCTTACACGCATCTGTGCACACTATGTAATCCTTGTTTGGATATGCAATCCTCAAGATTGGAGCACTAGTGAGTAGTTGCTTCAGTCGCTGGAAGCTGCTCTCACATTCATTAGTCCACTGAAATTTCTTCTCCTTCCTTTTCAAGGAAGTGATAGCATGTGCTATCCTTGAGAATCCGGCTATGAACCTCCTATAATAGCCTGCCAGACCCATAAAATATATTACTTCCGCCACATTTATTGGCACTGGCCATTCTCGAATGGCCTATACCTTCTCAGGATCCACAATGATCCCCTCCTCTGATATAATGTGTCCCAAGTAATGGATCTGCTTTTGGTAAAATGAGCACTTGCTCAGTTTTGCGTACAACTGGTGTTCTCTCAACACCTGCAACACCATTCTAAGGTGTTGTTCATGTTCTTCCTCTGTCTGGGAATACACCAAGATATCGTCTAAGAAGACTATGAAAAACTTGTCCAGATAATTTCTGAACACTCCATTCATTAAGCACATGAAGACAGCAAGCACGTTGGACAGTCCAAATGGCACCACTGTAAATTCATAGTGACCGTACCTTGTTCTAAAGGCGGTCTTGCTGATGTCTTCATCTTTTATCCTCACTTGATGATATCTAGATTGAAGATCTATTTTCGAAAATACTTTTGCATCCTTCAACTGATAAAAAAGATAATCAATCCTTGGCAGAGGATATTTGTTCTTGACAATGACTTTATTCAACTGCCGAAAGTCAATGCACAGCCTCATCGTCCCATCTTTCTTCTTCACGAATAGGACTGGGGCTCCCCACGGTGACACACTAGGATGAATGTAACCTTTATTTAGTAGCTCTTCGAGCTGCAGTTGCAACTCTTCCAGCTCTAGTGTGCTCATTCTATAAGGAGCCTTTGAAATTGGAGCTGCTCCAGGCATCAGATTTATAGAAAAATCGATGTCCCTCTTCGGAGGTAGTCCAGGCACCTCCTGAAACACATCCTCAAACTCTTTGAGCACCCTGTGGTCTTCCAAATTCGAGACCACATTTTGGAATACTTCTTCCACCTGGGCTGCAAATAATTGACAGCCTTTCTGGTAACATTTCTTTAGCTGCATGGATGAGATTTCTCTAACAGCCACGGCTCTGGGAATTCCTTGAACTGTTACCTGACTTCCCTCTTCGTCCAGACATGTGAATCTCTTATTACGACAATCCAGAAGGGCATGGTGCTGGTCCAACCAGGCCATCCCAATTAAGCAATCATATGAGCCTAAAGGTAGAATGTTCAATTCAGCCTTAGTGCTCATTCCTTTCATGTCCACCAAACAGGACTTAACCAATTCAGTGACCTTCCTCTTGGTCCCTGTGGCCAACTGCACTAACCCAGACTTCTCATGTTTGCTTCACGTTAGATGCAAACTTTCAACCACTCTAGGATCTATATAACTATGGATAGCCCCTGAATCAATTAAAATAACAAGTGGTCGGTTGTTAATCATACCTTCCACTTCAATCATGTGTGATTGAAATTCTACTTGCTTGTTGTCTAGGGTTGTGTAGATCCTCGACATTCTGCTGCCCATATCCTCCACTGTTTCAGCTTGCTGAACAGTATGGATAGTTCTTGCTTTGTCTTTTCTGTGGGGGAAGTCTCTGTACCTATGATTCCCTTTACAACCCCAACACTCCATGGGTGGAGGCCTTGGCATCTGTTCACTCCCTTCAACTTTCCCGGGCTCTTTAAAAGATGACTGTCCCCAATGACTGTTTCTGAAAAAGGAAGGCTTTCTTCCCTTCTGCCTTTGTTCTTTCTTAAACCTCTTCTGGCCATCCCAAGCCTTCCGAAAGGTAGGATTTTCACTTTGTTGTTCGTATAGGCATTTCTCCCTTCTTATGGTTTCTTCCATGGTCTTAGGATCATCATATTGAATATTGTCACCAATGGAAGGTGGTAGTCCACTCAGATACCTCTGAATTTTGATAGCCTCGTCTTCGATGAATGGAACATACCTTAGTAGTTCCAGAAAACTTCGTTCATACTCATCAATGGTCATGCTGCCTAGTTTGAGTTCGAAGAACTCCTTCATATTTCTGTCATAGTATCTTTTAGTCAGGTATTTCTTCTTGAAATACCTCTTAAACTCCTTCCACCTGACCTCTTTCTCTCTGATATGCTGCACCTGCACAAACTGATCCCACCACATGGATTCTTTTCCTTGCAGTTGGTACATTGCAATTCTTCCTTCTGCATGGGCAGAATAATTATGCAATTGGAAGTATTTCTTCATGCCAAGCAACCATGTCTCGGCATCTTCCTCCTTCTTATGTTCTCCATCGAATGTTGGAGGCTTAATCTTGTTCATCTCTCCTTTTAATTCCTCCCTTCCAG
>JASDQU010503994.1:14293-25170 GCA_032191745.1 Picea mariana
TATCTGACGGCTCAAACGATTTCTAACTAACTCGAGATTTTGCATATCGCGATTTCCACACTTCTGTGCCATTTCCAAAGGAATTTTAATCCTTACACACATTTTTCCAGATCCGACGGTCACGAGGGCTCGCCTTCCCTCCCGAACAGATCCTAAGGTTCTAACACCATTGGTGTAGAGACCTGTCTCCCCGTGGCCATAGACCACACCAGCCTACAGTTTCATAGCACCGCTATACTTCTTGAGTTCTTAATAAAAACTCGTCAAGTGTCTCCTTGATGCTTCGGAGCAAACCAGGGTCCGAAATTGGTCCTCCGACTCAATTTCCCCTCGCATTCTTAGTCCAAAGACCGCTCCACTGGCCCATCTAGGCTCAGTGTTGAAACCTTGGCTCTGATACCAAATTGTAGTGTACCCTTTTTCACTACCGAGGCTTTCAAACCTCTCGCTAACCCATCTATACATGGAATTTTACATAAAACATACAGAATTGTATAATCACATGCGTAACAACAAAGAGATACATTTTAATTCTCAGAATAAACATATAGTTACTGTTATAATTAGACAATCCATAGCTTTCAATAGTAATTCATTTACACAGCGGAAAACATGATAACAGATCCAGAAAAGTCATGATAAAATGTGGTAAAAATATAATTAAACACTTATTTTGTGACAGTGGAGAAATCCACCAACCAAATGCCGGCCTTCCACGAACCTCCCAGTCGTAGACCGCACTGCTCCTCAAATCAACAGTGGGTCACCCCTGAGATGGGACTGAGCTCCACCCTAGGGCAAGGAATCCAGACTCAGGCTGAGGTTACAGGGAATTCAGTCACACACAACCACCAGGAAGAATGCTCTCCCAGGAATCTCCCACTCTCACTGCCCACAGACCCTCATTCCCCACATGCCTGTTCCACCCTAGGAGAGTGCACCTTCTCTGTCACCTGGACAGTCCTTCAGCTGCAGTCTCCCTTACCTTGGGTTACGGAACAGACCAGACCAGAAGTCTTCGGGTTCAATGGCATCTACAAGGTTCCTTCCAAGAGCTCTCTCCTTCCTCTGCGCACTCTCTCACTTGGAGGGAGTCGCTCATAGGCCAACAAGCCTCACACAGTCCAGAACTGTGCACCACAAAAAACACAGGGAAAATGGACACATGCTTCCCAAGAACTAGTTTAGCAGTCACAGGATGTTCTCTCGGTCAAGATTTCAGAATAGGGCTCCACGCACAAGCTTTCTCAGCTTTTCCTGGGCAAACAGAGACTCTTCCCCGAAATTGACATGGACATTTCATTTAGGGAATGCACACACTATTTTTCTCTCACAGACAGACTCCACGGATCTGAAAAGGGGTAAACACGCATTCTTCAGCACCCAACACAGGCTTCCTCTCTGTAACAGACATACACAAGGTCTTATGCAGACTGGCTCCTACGACTCCTGCTCAGGGCAGTCGGGTCGAATGGAATGCGAGAGAGATCCCCCCCACGGCTATTCCTTTCTGTTTTATTTGCATGCGTCAGGGTGGACATTTGTCACCCTAGGAACTGCATGCATTCCATCTGCATGCCTCGCTGTACATGCCTTTCCTTTTTGCTAGGAACTTAGGATAAAATAATATGCACATGGATTTTTAAGAAATAATATCAAAATATTATTCCAGGCCTAAGCCCCTAGTCTCAACACTCAACCCCTTTCCCACCTTCCAGCCCCTAGTTTCTTTCCCACTCTGTGGATGCTCAGTCCCCCTTCACTCATTCATCGTGGTCGGTCTACACCTGGCGATGTTTATATTTTATTGATTATTCTACATACATACAAGTACAACAGCAGGCTCCTGGCCCTCAAACACTTAGGCTTCCTAGCCTAACAACCACATAAGCCTTCCAGCTTATACAAAACTTGGCTCACCAGCCTATAGAACACATTTACAATTCATTGCATATATCATGATTTGTAACGGGGCTTGGCCTTGAGGACACTACATCCTTTTAGAGGGAAACCTCCTTTCGGAGGGCAACCTCCTTTTGGGGGGTATCCTCCTTCTGGAGGACAACCTCCATTTGGAGGGAAACCTCATGTTGGGGGCCAATCTCAAACCAGAGCCCATCATCAACCGTATGGACAAAATGCATCTACAACGCCCAATCCATGGAACATTCCTTTCCCAGGAAACCCACAGTTCTCGGGAGGACATAATCCTCAAGGTCCACAACAACCTCTTATTCCTCAAGGAACTCATCTATATCCTCCTTATGGAAAAAATGTTTACCCCCCTTATAGGAAAACAACAAATCCGACTTATAATCCTCAAAACCCATCCGGTTATCCTCCGCTCGCACATGTTTCTCGAACCCCCTCGAATCCTGTGTACTCTGGTCATCATCAACCTTATACAGGAGGATCCACTGGTTACAATTATCTACCTAACTCAGTGTATGGTTCAACTAGTGTTCCTATGCCACACCAGTATCACCCGCATATTAATTGATAGTTACCTTTCCTTGCAACTCTGGATCTCCCAGACTTGTCTCAGTTAATGAATGATCCTATTTTTCATTCTCCGGTTTGGCCAGTTATTCCAGCTAAACCTCCTTTTGATATTCCGAAATTTGATGGAAAAGCTGGAGAAGATCCAAATAACCATGTGATGACTTTATATTTGTGGTGTTCATCAAACTCCCCCATGGATGATTCTATACGTTTGCGTCTTTTCCAACAAACACTTATGGGTTCTACAACAAAGTGGTATATTGAACTACCACGCGCTTCTTTTCAAGATTTCAACTCCCTTGCCATGTCTTTTCTCATGCACTTCCAACTATCGATTCGATACGAGATGGGTACCGAACTATTGACCTCACTTCATTAGATGAACTCCGTGCATATCTCTGATCATATTCATGAATGGAGCCGACAACGAAGGTTGATCAAAGCAATCATTCCTGACCAGTTATTGGCAAAATGGTTCACTAAATCACTGTTACCCCCGATTGCTCGTGATGTTTCCATGGGTGGTGTAGTCACTGAGGAAGAAGCTATTGCTCGAGCTTAGTACTTAGATTTGGTTTATTCACAATCTGGTACTCTGTACAAATTTATACCAAATGATACCCATGCCACTACCGATTCATCCAAACCATTGTCTACTTCACATGCGGATGGAGTTATTGGCTCCGTCAAAACCCAATCTACTTCCCAGTCGACTGGAGAAACCCAGCGGTCTGCTTCGACATCTGGTCCCAGTTCAACCACACCCTCTTCACAACAATCTGCCCCTTCACAACAATCCGGAGGTAAGAAGAAGACGAGAAATAAACTGAAAAAAAAAATGACAATGAACAACCAAAAAATCAAACTCACACCCCTGCTGTCGAAAAGCAACCAAAACGGAAACCAAAATTCCCATGTCTCATTTGTGGTGATGATCACTACACCCGAGATTTTCCACATCACGATGAAGTGGCCAAACTTTTTAAAGGAAATTCACAACCCGTCGTGCTTACTCAACCTTTTCCACAGTAGCAATCCTTGGTTGCTCAAACCCCCACTCCTGGGGGTAGTTCCAGCCAATCCCATGATGAGGCCTCGACAAGTGCCCATATTTACATGTTTAACGGGATTAATTTGACCACTCGCACTATGACATACGACACACCAGTTAAACCTGATAAGCCGAAGGCCACTAACGGTTCTTTACCAGACCCATCACCATCTTCCGTTAATCCTCCGTCTGCTAGTCCTCCATCCGGGTCACTCCATATCGATAAACCTTCATTTGACTCCATCTTATGCCCTCCTAAGAGCACTATTCGTAAATCTACCTTCAATCCTAGTTCACAGGCTACCCAAAACTACAACATCATTGAATATTTGGCTCAAGCACCGTGTGCTATGTCTGCTTTGGAAGTTCTACAACAATGTCCCAGTCAACATAGAACACTCTTGTCTTCCATTGGTGCTTTTGATCCTGAGTCATATAATAATATCACATTTAATCTGGATGATTATTAGTCTCGACTCTCCCACCAACTATATTTTCAAATTGATGTTGTTGTTCACAATCAACAAATCCACCGAACTATCTTGGATGAGGGAGCCTCTACTTGTGTCATGTCTTTGGCTTGTTGGAAATACTTGAAATCACCTGCCCTTAACAAATCCCCTACGATGTTACGCGCTTTCGATGGGTGAGGTTTTCATCCTCACGGACTTTTACAATCCTTAGTCGTTCAGTTGGGCGGAAAAACCGTTACTGTTGATTTCGAGGTGGTCGATGSCCCCCTCGATTACAACCTGTTACTCAGAAGAAGTTGGTTCTACGCTATGACTATCGTCGCCTCGTCAGTGTTTCGATGTGTACAATTCCCTCATCAAGGCAAGATTGTCACTATCGACCAACTAGATTTCTGTACACTCGATGCTCGTGCTCCTGCTACCAACAACGTTCCTTTTCTGGGAGACCACATGATTACGTATGAAAGAGTTGGTGTTGGCTTGTTGAAAGATTCTATCCTTATGGGTACCTTCCCTACGCCACTTCCACCCACCACACATCATATTGCACCGTCAACATGATTTCGACTATGGCTTATCAATCTTTGGAATCATCTGACCCTTGGATTGTACCTAGTCCTATGGAATTCAATGTACTAGGTGACACCATGCCACTTAGCCCAGCCGAGGCCACATACATTTCTATTCAATCTGCCTCTCCCTCCCTGGACGAACCACATTTATTGACACCCGATACCTACTCAATGTCATCATGGTTAAATTCCCTATCATCTGCAATCGATTACATTTCCCAATTTTTTCCTTTTGACGAATCTATAATGGAAATGCTTAGTATTGATGATGTACCTTGGGATGATAGCCATCATAGATCTTCTTTTCTTCCACCTCTAGAAGAAATTCACAAAGAAATACACTCTGTCTTCCCTCCTAATGTTACCAATTCTCCGCAACCTCCCGTCCTCACACAAGATATTCTTTCTGAGGGGAATCTAGGTAATACTTCTACTACGATCGTTATTGATATTTCGATCAAAGAAGGCATTGTGGAAAATGTTAACCTCGGTGCTAATTGCACACCCAAAGAGGTGGTCTCTTACACTGCCCTGTTTAAAGAATTTCGTGATGTCTTCGCTTGGAGCTACGAAGAAATGTCAGGGATCGACCCCTCGATCGTCATGCATGAAATCAAGATTTACCCAAGTGTGAAGCTCGACAGAAACTCCACTCGGTTCATCCCAATAAAACCACGACTATAAAGGTAGAAGTTGAGAAACTTTTGAAATCTGGCTTTATCTATCCTATCCCCTTAATGGAATGGGTCTCCAACCTTGCTCCAGTTGCCAAAAAATAGGGGACCATTTGCATCTACATTGACTATCGGGATCTCAATAAGGCTTGTCCAAAGGACAACTACCCTACACCCTTTATCGACCAGATCATTGATAATTGTGATGGGAGTTTAATTTTCTCTTTCATGGATGGTTTCTCCAGGTATAACCAGATTGAAATTTTACCTGCTGATCAACATAAGACAACCTTTATCTACCCGTGGGGAACTTTCACCTATCGAAAGCTACCATTTGCTCTAAAAAATGTTGGTGCTACTTTCCAGCAGGCCATGTCATACGCTTTCCATGATATCAAGAATATTATAGAACCTTACCTCGACGACTTACTTGCCCACTCATTGAATCGATCAAATCATATTGATCACCTACGGGCTATTTTTCTTCGGTGTCGGTTTTACCATATCTATTTGAACCCACATAAGTGTATTTTTGCTGTTGAATCCGGTCGACTCCTCGGTTTTGTTTTCTCTAAGGATGGGATTCAGGTGGATCCCTTAAATATTAAGGCTATTCTGGCCTTACCTCCGCCTACTAATTTGACCCAACTCCAAAGTTTGCAAGGTAAAGCAAACTTCCTTTGTCATTTCATTTGTAACTACGTTGCGATAACTAAAGGATTCACGTGATTGTTGCAGAAAAATGCCCCTTTCATATGGGATGACATTGCTCATCGATCGTTTGATGCTCTCAAGCATGCCTTGACCCACACACCTTTGTTGCATCCTCCAGATTATACAAAGGACTACATCCTTTACTTAGCTGCCTCTACTTCCACTATTGCGATGGTGTTAGTTCAGGAGGACCCCAACGGTAAAGAACATATGATATATTACCTGAGCAAGAGTCTATCTGGACATGAACTCCGATATTCACATGTAGAGAAACTGGCTCTGGCAACCATCATTGTTGTCCATAGATTTTGCCACTACATCCTGCTACGCACCACCACTGTTATTGAGGACTCAAACCCCATGTATCACATCTTGACACATCAAGTGATCGGGGTAAAATACTCCAAATGGATCATCATCCTTCAGGAATTCGATTTTGAATTTGTGAAGTCCAAAGTCAAAAAGTCCCTGGTGTTTGCGGAGCTTATCTGCGACCTTCCCCATGCTGATCAAGATGTTGAGCCCATAGATTCTCTCCCTGACAAAACTCTATTCCTCATCAGCACATCTGATCCTTGGTATGGAGATATCCTCCTTTATCTCCAAACCCAATGCTTTCAGCCTAACATTTCTTATGAAGAGCGTCGACATATTCGCCACCATTCTCGTCGATACCTTATTGTCGATGACACTTTGTATCGTCATGGTATTGATACTATCCTTCGACAATGTTTGACTCATGAATAGGCTGAACATGTTCTGAATGACTGTCACCTTGGAGCTTGTGGCGGTCACCTTTTTGGGATGGCTATAACCCAGAAAATTTTATGTGTTGGTTACTTTTGGCCCTCGATTTTCAAATATTGTATTGCGGCAGTCAAAAAATGCCCACCCTGCCAAGTTTTTAACAACAAGGCATGCACCCACCCTGCTCCGCTACACCCCGTTATTGCCATCGACTCCTTTGCCAAGTGGGATATCGATTTCATGTAGTGTAAGCCTACCTCAACTGAGGGGTACGGTTATATAATTGTCCTTGTCGATTACTTTACAAAATGGGTTGAGGCTATGCCTACCTTTCTGAACGATGGTTGTACCACAACTCTTTTCATTTTTAACCACATCATCACTCGTTTTGGTGTACCATGTGCCATTGTCACTAATCACGGTTCACAATTTAAGAACCGAACGATGAGTGAATTACATGCCGAGTTGGGTTTTCTCCATAAAAACTCATCCCCATACTACCCTCAAGCCAACGGACAAGTTGAAGCCATCAACAAGGTCCTTAAAACCATGATTCAACATATGGTAGGGGAAAACAATACATCCTAGCATATACAACTTTTCTCCTCTTTATGAGATTACCGTACCTCCGTAAAAACCACAACTGGGTTCACTCCTTTCCAGTTAGTGTATGGCATCGAAGCTGTTTTACCAATTGAGTGCGAGATTCCATATTTGAAACTTAAAGTAGAACTCCTACCCCATACTTCTACCGAAGAAGAACGTTTCTTACATATGACCAGGGTGGACGAAACACGTCGTGATGTCGCTCTCATTAACGAGGCACATTAGAAATGGATAAAAAATCAATACGAAAAATCCGTTCATCCTCATACTTTTGTAGAAGGAGACTTAGTCCTCGTCTATGACCAAGCTCATGACAAGTTAGGGATAGGTAAGTTAGAACCTCTGTGGCATGGCCCTTACATTGTGAAACGTGTTTTTCACAGAGGCACCTATGAGTTAGTCGATTATGATGGAATCTCCCTGGGAGAGCCCCGAAACAAGCTTTACCTTAAAAAGCACTATGCCTAGATCACCTAGCATGCGTACTTTATACATTATTGTATTTTGGTTTGGTGTGTCATTTTCTTTTGCGTCCTCGAGTTTTTACCTTTTCCACTCATACTGTGTCAAGTTTTTTCATGTGTAGATGACGTCTTCCTTTCCTATCTTTGTCAGATTTGTGGATGTTGCTAGTCGACACACCCAGAACGTTGCTTCTGCAGCATGGGTCATTTACCAATCTGACGAGTTAGTGAGTTCAGGAGGTATTTTCTTAGGATCAATGACTAACAACATGTCATAATATCATGCTGTCATCGAAATTTTGACCCAAGCCTCCTCCCTAGGTGTCTCCCGTATGATTGTTAACCTGGACTCGCAACTTGTGGTCTACCAACTTAATCGTGTCTATGCCATTCGTAATCCTATCCTACTACGTATCCACCTATGGGTTCGTTGCCTTGAACGAATTTTTGATTACATCGAATACAGACATATTCCAAGAGAACTCAATAATGTTTCATATTCGTTAGCCAATTACATCATGGATCGATATCTCACACATAGATAAGGTTTCATGAAAGAAAATAAATTGTACACCACATGTAAATTAAAACACATCACATTAAAGACATCATTATTTACAAATCTTTTGGCACTGTAAAAACTCAGAACTGTATATATATATGGCATGATTGAAAATGTTTTATTACATCAAAAAAGTATTTGGAAGAGAAAAAAGGTGGGTCTTCACACCCATAAAACATCGTTCGACAATTCATACAATCATACCATCATCAGAAAGACTATAATCTCTCTGCACTACATTATGCTGCAAGTAACACGTCATTGCACAAACTACTCATCTTAGTAGAGAGTTAACACTTTTGGGCACCCCCACGGTGTGTCTCTGTATATGTAAGGTCACTTCTTGCCTCCGTAGAGGAGGGATACCCATCGTAAGGCCTTGGAGATTTCTTTCAACCTCCTAGAGACCTATCACTGGTGCCCTTGGATCTACTGCAACCTGAGTGTTCATGCGACGTCCGGGTACTGGTATCTTAGCCAGACGCATTTCTCCCTTTTCTACATGTTGAAAACAATACATCCATTAGAAACTCTTCTACATACCCCAAAAAATATATATAGGTTGTGAAATAAAAAAAAGCACTTGACAATGTATTGTTTGGTCTCTTACCTGACACATCCCAAGCTTCTCCTGCTAGTAGAAATAGATATTGTCATACAAGAAGTCTTCTATCTAGAGATATTGGCATCTTAGCCAGGCAAAGAAGTCATTGGTGAAGTGAAATTATGACTCTGCCACTAGTCTCGGAGACAAACTAGTCCATCGCTCCATCCATGGTTCTCCCACTGGTCGTACCGCCAATTCTATTTGAGGTTGCATCTGAGGGATGCACTCTAAGAAGAATGAGACCAAGAAAGAACCATATCCAAAATGTGAGTTTCCACTGCTACGAATCCTTATGCAAATGAAATGGTAATTGAAATTTTTTCCTTGTATTAATATTTAAAAATTTTCATTTTTTCATAAGGTGTAGTTATTTTTGGATTTTTTGAACATATTTTGGAGGTCTCACTAAACCCTTGGATTACAGTTTTGACATTGTTGACAGATTTCGGAGTAGTTTTTAATAATTTTTTCACCATGTCATATTCATGAGCATAGTCTTAGTTCGTTCTCAAGCTCGAAAATATAAGAACGCTCTGGGTAAACTTTTATCTCTTTTTTAGACCCGTATGGATACACGAAAAATGAACCCCCTAGAGTCGTCTTTAAACTCTTTTCAGACTCTCTAAACATGAAAATATTGTCAAGTGATCTTGCTTCCTTTCACACTCATTAAAAGGTTTGAAAGGGCATCTTTCGAGTGGTAGTTTATCTCTTTTTCGGCCTCGTGAGACTAACATTACGAAAAGGACCACATTGGAGTCACCTTTAAGTAATTTTCAGACTCTCTAAATATGAAAAACCACCGATTTTACCTTCTCTGGACTCGTTAAACAATTATACACTGAAGGGCCCATATGGGACCAAACTCTTACTTCTTCTAGTTCGTTAAACAAAGGAAGAGGAACTTACCAAATGTGAGTTATATCGAGCATGTGTTACCCTCCTCGACCTCGTTGTTAGGACCACACAATGTACCCTTTTTGCCCATACTTTTTGCCATTGTTATACCCTTCATCACCTGTATTTAGACTTATACTATCAGTTCACCTGATCATTTCAAGGTACACAACGCCCTTTCTCATTACTACACGTTTAATCTGTTTTGCATGATATTTTACATCACTCTCGTACTTAACCATTGATTAGAAGTGCATAAGTGTCTATATCTGCAGACTAGTATTCAAGACCGATGCTGAAACACAGAACTGTCCAAAGTCATTGATGCTGAAACACGGAAGCTGCTACACAGTCCGAGGACGCACATGCTGAAACACGGAGCTGCTACACAGTCCGAGGATGCATATGCCGAAACACAAAGCAACTACATGGTTCGAGGAGGCAGATGCTGAAACACGGANAGGACGCACATGCTGAAACACGGAGCTGCTACACAGTCAGAGGATGCATATGCCGAAACACGAAGCAACTACATGGTTCGAGGAGGCAGATGCTGAAACACAGAGTTGTCACTCAGTTCAGAAATGCAGATGCTGAGACAAAGTGGAGACCGCCACGATGCTGAAACACGAGCCCTGACAGTTAGCAGTCAAGGCCGACACAGTCAAGGGCACAATTCACGTGGCTGAACAGCCCGTGAATTGCGATGCTGAAACAACATCAGCAGCTATGAGAAGAAGCTGTTACACCAGTCGTAACAGCAATGCCTCGTCAGCTCCTGTATTAGCATTCGGTTGCATGAGAATAGGACACCCTATGCTGATTTAGAAAGAAGATCCGATTTAGTGTAAGATCCAGATCTGCTTTGTAATGATTGTATCGATGGGATTTCTCCTTTAAATTCAAGGGAAATCACCATTCGAGGGGAACTTTTGATGTATTAAGAACTTCAGAGAAGCGGGACGTGTTGGATCTTTTTCCAATTTGTAATGTGATATTTCAACAGAT
>JASDQU010503994.1:60245-72826 GCA_032191745.1 Picea mariana
AGCTCTAGAACTGTTACCAGTAGTAGCAAATTGTTATATGCTCAAATTCTATGTGCAAATCCTTTCAGTCAAGCGAGGAACGATTAGAAAACGGATGAAGCTAATAAGAATGTCCAGTGTGAAAGCCTGTATCTACTGTTTGGGAATTGTTATCACCCTCTGTAGATGGCTGATTTAGGGGCGATTTTAACATTATATTGCTTTTTCTGATTAAATTTGTCAAAATTAATTGAAGTGATTGTTAAACATTACTCGGAATTTATTAGAAAGAAACAGAAGTTCAGCTCAGCTACAGCCTCAATATACCATGATTGAGTTGAATTGAGCATTATACAGTCGGTATGAGAGATGTGCCCTTAGAATGGCACATCCGCTTTGAAAAGAAATTTCAAGAACCGATCTAACTCATCCGCCACTTAAATGGATCCTCTCTTTTTCATCCGCTAGAAACTTCACCTTCACTGCTGGAAACTTCACTTTCAGAAGATTCTCCAATTCAGTTTTAGATTCATCAAAAGGTATTAAATTTTGAAAAGATATAAGGGAAAGAAAAATTTACATCTTGGGCATATTCTAAACTCTATTTTTTTGTGATTTTTGTTATTTGATTTTGCTCGAAATTTAGTGAGCAATAATTATTAGATAGGTAGATTTGAGTAGTTATGTTAGTATAATAGATGTGTTTTTGATGTTTTTCATTAGGCTAAATTTATTTATGCATTCAAAAATGTAATTTAAACAATAGAAAATAGAAATTTTGTTTAAATTTACATAGCTAGAATTCCAACCAAAAATACTAAAGATGTTTGTCAGCAGACTGAATCTATTTATACTTTCAAAATGCAATTTAAACAACAGAAAATAGCAGTTTTGTCTAAATTTACATCACCCAAATTCCAACCAAAAATACCAAAAAATAAAACGTTTAGACAACGGCGTGATTTAAGACCATAAACATTTCCTTCCTTGTCAAGACGCACCATTAGGCAATGGAGTACGTTGTAATGACTGCTTATTTTGTGGCACTGTTCTGTCAATATCTGTTAGTGAAGGCACTGATAATAGCGTGACGATGTTGCAGGCATTGTAAAAGGGACTATGACTACAACCCACTCATACACCGGCGATCAGGTGCCTGGATTGCTTATTTGTTAATACACCTGAATGCTCACTTATATTACAGGAAATGGTATGGTAGTTAATTGATTTAAGATTGGATGACTTAATGCAGAGGCTGCTGGATGCATCGCACCGTGACTTGAGAAGAGCGCGGGCGGCAGCGCTGAACATAGTTCCAACTACCACAGGTGCAGCCAAGGCAGTATCTCTAGTCTTGCCCAAGCTCAAGGGGAAGCTCAATGGCATTGCTCTGCGTGTGCCCACTCCCAACGTCTCGGTTGTGGACTTGGTGGTGAACGTTGAGAAGAAAGGAATCTCGGCGGAAGATGTGAACGCCGCCTTCAGGAGTGCTGCAGATGGACCCCTCAAAGGCATTCTTGCAGTGTGTGATGTCCCCTTGGTGTCCGTGGACTTCCGCTGTTCAGATGTTTCATCCACTGTCGATTCTTCGCTCACCATGGTCATGGGAGACGACATGGTTAAAGTGGTAGCTTGGTACGACAACGAATGGGGTTACAGGTATTTATCGATCTTATTGATTTATCGAATGTTCAGAGGGGTTAAGTTGAATCTTATTAATATGATTTTAAGCTTTCCGACGTATGTCTACCAAATATTGCATTCATCCAAAGATTTACATTTTAAGACAAATTCAGTCGATTAAAATTGAATAGATAGGAGATTTGATCTCGTAACATTGAATAAATCTGAAATCTGGTTAATAAGATTTTGAGCTTTGAAGCATTTAGATGAATGCCTGTTGACTGTTGAACTGATAATCAGAATGAATCTATATCTGATGCTGTTTATTGCAATATACAGCCAAAGAGTTGTAGATCTGGCACACTTAGTGGCAGCCAAATGGCCAGGGGCTGGGAAGGGCGGCAGCAGTGACCCTCTCGATGAATTCTGCAAGACGAATCCAGCAACGGATGAATGCCGAGTATACGAAGCTTAATTTTGCTGCAACACCCGACCCGATCGTTGCATTATTTTTTTCACGGTCATCATTTTGTGCATAACAAGGTAGGGTTGGCGGGCTTCTCTTTCAACCAGACGTCTTCAGCCGACGCTCCTCTTTGTAGTGGCTTATCTTGCACAACTGAAAACGAAAGGAAGAACAAACAAAAAAATTCCAGAATTCCAGTTAATGCGTTTTTCTTGGTTATGTCCATTGGTATTACTTTTAATGGTATTAGATGGAAATCTATGTATCAACCAGTCTGATTTCTTTTGTATCCCAGTCTCCCAAGATTTACACTGAGCTGACTTCTTTTGTATCCCAGTCTAAGTTTTAAAATGGAGGACATTTGCCGAAATGGAAACAAAAGAAAAGCAAGCTACTGTTAATTTTGCATTGATTGTAATTGTTATGAATTTGTTAGAGCCATATATCTTCGAGGAAGCAATGGATGACAAAACTAGGCATGTTAAATTGATTATACTATTTGAAAATAGTCTTGCGAATCAATCAAGATTATTTTATGTGAAAATAGTCTTGCAAATCAATCGAGCTGTTTGAAGATACCTGAGCAATAGGTTGTACATTGGAGTTCAACATAAGTATAAATATGATGGCAAGAGTGATAAGCACAAGGTTAAATTAGAGCTAAAGGCTATGTTAAAAAATAAGTGATGGACTATGAAGGAATAGGTTGTACATTGGAGTTTAACATAAGTATAAATATGATGGCAAGATTGATAAGCACAAGGTTAAATTAGAGCTAAAGGCTATGTTAAAAAATAAATGATGGACTATGAAGGAATATTAGGAATATTGGTTTAGATTGTCATATATATTTACAGAGTATATTTTATATTAACATATTTTAAATTATAATATATATTTGAAGTGCATTTTATATTAACATAGAGATATATGATAATAATTATATTTTTTCAAATTAAAATAAATTACCATTTATAGTATAATAAATAAATAAAATGAGTTGTAACATTTAATGAAAGTCTTTGGCCAACAATTACATTCATACTTCTTCCTTCCATGACAAAAAAAAATGGTATTGAACTAACTTTATTAAAAAAACTAACTTGTATTTTCACTTTCACTTTGAGATAATCAACAATGTGGTGATTATGAGCATTTTCATTTTGCCAAATTGCTGTAAAAGAGGAGAGCATTGGACGTTTGGAGTCACCCAAAATTGCAACTCTCTAGATTGAGCTTCATTGGTTGAGTTTTGGAAGTGAAATTTTACGGTCAACTCTTTCCATGCTATTTGAACGTGTTACTTGATGAGGACTAAATCCTACATAAACCAATTGATCTACACCTTATTGATAAATCTAATCTAAATGTTGAATCTATACGTGATGCCAACAATCTCTAAGAAATCTGTAGTAGACTATTTTGGTTTTCCAAGACATAGCACTTTTGTGAGTCCACTCCTAGGCAAATCGGCCTTGGACGGAAATGCCAGTGATTATGAGGCAGTGCCAAATTGCTCTAAAGGAAGAGAGCACTGGATGTTTGTGTTGGGATTTGGTGATGGTGAATTCCTCAAATGATTGATTCAGATCCTATTATTCTGTGTTGGTTACAACCAAATAGACCAAGTTAGAATATGGATAGGGATTACATTTAATAATCAGTTTCTTATGTGAATGTATAAATTCATGTAAGCCTGTAGAGGCAAAACGACTGAGTGTGAGAGACAAGTGAGAACTTGCCAATCTGATGTAATCTCCATGATCTGAATAATAAGACAACCGATCCCTATGCTTGGTGGACTTAGCCAAACGTTTGGGTGAACCACGTGAAATCCTTGTGTTTATAATCTGTGTGTCATTGTTTATTATTATATGTGAATTGTGTTTTCTGCATTTGCAAATCTAACAAGTGGTATCAGAGTTGGTTGAAGGAGCGTCAAATTCTTGGAGGAGCCAAAAGTGAAATCTGTGTGAGGGTGTGTCAATTTATACATCCTCGCAGGTCCCTCCTCTCGAAGGGTGAGGAGACTTATTACTCAGCCTTACGCTTGTGAAAAATTGATGAAATTTCGACATTGAGGAAAAGGAACAGTGCAGAGACATTTTTATATCCTCGCACTCCAGTGTTACGTGAGGTGCCGACGATGTTATGGTCAATATTGTCTCAGAGAAGACAAAAATCGCTTTGTGGACGAAGTTGGAAAGTCTATATATGACAAAATCCTTGACAATCAATATCTACTTGAAGAGATAATTGTACAGTTTGCGAATGAAAGAAGGTACAAAAGTTGTTGACCATTTAAATACCTTCAATACCCTTATAGTTCAATTGACTAGTATGGAGGTTAAATTCGAAGATGAAGATAAAGCTATTACACTATTGTGTTCGTTGCCTGAGTCTTGGGATAATCTAGTCACCTCTATTAGCTTTAGCTCAACAAAAGTTTTAGATTATGACTTTGTTGTGGGAGCTTTGTTGGCTGAGGAGATGAGGAGAAAATCTAGTAAAGAAACCTCAAATTTGGAGGCGATGTTGATCAAAGGTCGAACCACAGAGAAGAATGAGAGAACTTCTTTCCGATCTAAGTCAAGACAAAAAAAAGGGTAAAGAAAAATGCTGGCACTGTGGCAAAACATGACATCTCAAGAAAGATTGCTGGAAGAGAAAGGAATCCGAGGAAAACTCTACGAAGGAAGCAAATTTGGCTATAACAAATTCAGGTATGACTGATCAAGTTTTATCCGTTTCTAGTAATTTATAATATCAAGAAGAATGACAGTTAGATTTAGGTGCCTCCCACCACATGTGCTCACATAGAAATTGGTTCATTTCTTACCAATCTGTTGATGGGGGTGCAGTGTTTATGGGAAATGGTATTCCCTGTAAAACTGTTGGGGTTGGTAGTATTAGAATTAGGATGTTTGATGGTATTGTTAGGGAACTAACGAATGTTAGATATGTGTCTGAGCTTAAAACAAATTTGATTTCATTAGGAGTGTTGGATTCTTGTGGATATAAGTATACAGGTCAAGGTGGAGCTCTCACATTATCAAAAGGTAGTTTAGTAGTGATGAAGGCAACAAAGGTTGATAACCTTTATAAGTTGAAAGGGAGTACTGAAGTGGCATCTGAAGTGACATATGTATCTTCTTGTTTATGGAAGAAGCATCAAGGTCATAAGAGCAAGAAAGAATTGCAGGCACTGGTAAGTGGTAAAGCATTTCCAGACTTGAAATATTTGTTTCTGAATTCCTGCTTGTTTTATATCTCTGCAAGTTATGATGGTGGTATAAAGGGATGTTGTGTGTGGGATCCTACTTCTCACAAGGTCATCATTGACAAAGATATTGTATGTATGGAACAACCAAAAGGGTTGATTCAATATCACAACAGTAAATTTGTTTGCATGCTAGATAATTCATTGTATGACCTAATGGTACCCATGTAAATATACACAAGGTTTGAATCCTTCATAGTGAGTCAGAATTTTTCAAAGGGTAGGAATGACTATACGGTTTATAGTACATTCACAATCTTGATGTTCTTTGCTGATGATATGCTCGATGCAAGCCGAAGCATGGATAAAATCAGTAAGAAAATGACTCAGGTGGACAAGACAATTCAGATGAGGGATCAAGGAGCAACAAAACAAATTATGGGCATGGAAGTATACAGAGATGGTAATGGTAAACTGTGGTTGGAGTTCAGTATGAACATTGTAAAACTAATTTTTATCCCTCTTTCTTTCCATTATAAGTTTTCTTCAAGCATAGGTCTATCTATAAACAAGAAAAGGTTATGTCTCGTGTAAGTTCAGTAGGAGGTCTGTTGTATGTGATGAAATGGTTAAGATCAGATGTTTCACATGCTAATGATGTTGTCAGATACGTGACAGATTTAGGTGCTGCATGAAATGGGTGCTTCAACATTTGAGAAGCACAAATGTCACCTATAATGGTTACACTGAGATGGTCCATGATAATTGTAATGTATATTTTACAGGTGTTTTGGATAGAAGGAGATCTCTCACTAAATATGTCTCACAACACAATTGTGGAAGACATGTTGGAGGTGGAGTGATCCCTCAAGAAATCCAAACTCGTGCAAGTCACACGAGCGAGATCATGAAACCAGTTTTATTAGAGAAATTGCAGTGGTGCTTGGCTTCTCTTGGCTTGCAAAAAAGGTGATGAACAAAAGGAAGGAGCAAGGTATCAGGTTAATTGCTGTCAAGGTGGAGATTGTTGGGATTTGGTGACAACCAATTCCTCAAATGATTGATTTGGATCCTATTATTATGTGTTGGTTACAACCAAATATACCAAGTTAGAATATGGATAGGCATTACATTTAATAATCATTTTCTTGTGTGAATGTATACATTCATGTAAGCCCATAGAGGCAAAACGATTGAGTGTGAGAGACAAGTGAGAACTTGCCAATATGATGTAATCTCCATGATCTGAATAATAAGACAACCAATGCCTATGCTTGCTGGACGTAACCCAACGTTTCGGTGAACCACGTGAAATCCCTATGTTTATAATCTGTGTGTCATTGTTTATTGTCATATGTGATTTGTGTTTTCCGTGTTTGCGATTCTAACAGTTCGGAGTCACCAAAAATTGCAACTCTCTAGATTGAGCCTCATTGGTTGAGTCTCGGTGATTCTTGAGAAGTGAAATTTTCTCTTATAAATGGTTTCCACTCTCAATTCTTTCATGATGTTTGAACCCACTATCTGAAGAGGACTAAGTCTTACACAAACCAATTGATCTATATTTTATGGGTAAATCTAATGGTTCTTGAGAAGTGAAATGTTTTCTTATAAATGGTTTCAAACAACTCTTCTCAGGATGTTTGAACCTGTTATTTGTTATTTGATGAAGAATAAGTTTTACGCAAACCAATGATTTCCACTGTCAACTCTAGTCAGGATGTTTGAACCAGTTAGATAAGGACTAAGTCTTACTCAAACCAATTGATTTACACTTCATCGGTAAATCTGAGTGTTGAACCTATCTGTAATGCCAACAATCTCTAAGAAATCAGTAGTAGCAAAAAATGTGCTTCAATATGCTAGGACATAGCACTTTTGTGAGCCCACTCCTCGCCAAACCGGCCCTCGATGGAAATGCTTGATAAATTACTAGTTAAGGAAAGACATATAGTTTGTCGCCAATGCTTGTGTTAGGAAAATGCTAGCGTCATTGACATTATATCAATATATAATTCACCAAATAGAGTCACATCAAGACGAAGTATACATGGTGAAAACAAAAGGTTTCGTGGAAGGAGGGAAGTACAACTATTTTTTTACTGCGATTTCCCGCCAGCCAATAATTGTGACTTCCTTCGCTTCTAATGGTGTGAGTTACCTTCATTTCAACTCTTGCGACCTTCCTTCGCTTAAATTGAATCAAGTGCCTTCACATAAGTGGTTGCGATCACCTTCAAGTGGAAAAGTGTAATTTGTCCCTTGTTCCAAAAAATATGATATCCTTCTTCTTAATCAACGCAATTACCTTCACCTAAATTGTTGTGAGTTCATTCGAGTGACTGGCTATGATTGGCTTAAAGTCTATTGGTGTGATTGATCTTCATTCCGAGAGATGTGATCTATCCTTCAAAGGCATCAATTGCTCATTGCTTCAACCATTGGTCCCCAAAAGATATTGGAGCGTAAGGTGGTAAAATAAATCATTGACATTGTCCCCCTCATACCATTTTTCCTTTATTAATAATTTTCCTTTGAGTCCAATCTACTAGATTTCATGTTTCCCCTATGTGTATTTTGAATTCTTATTTGTAAAATTGAATCTTTTTCCAACTCCTTTTGATCATTTGGTGTGAAATCTTCCACTAACGGAAGTACATGCTCTTCCTCATCCTTATCCAACATAAATGGTTTGAAGAGGTACAAATGTTCCACATTCACTAACGAAAACATCCACTAACCAAAACATCCACATATGTGGTGGTAGACTTAATCGAAAAATAATGTTCCTAACTTGTTCAACAATGTCAAAAGGTATAGACCTCACTAACTTTAGCTTCTAGATTGCTCCCTACAATATTTAATTATTGAGATACAATGAGACATGGTATTCAACTTGGAATATATGAACTGTCCAAAATTTGGTCATGAGGGAGTTCATACTATCACCGACTTCATTGTAATTTCTCATGCATTAGTCGATGGATATTCCTAAATTTGTTAATGAACTTGCATGCCTTTGTTTCGTTCTCATGCCTCTTGTTGGCCATACACATATTAAAAGGTGACGGTTGAAAATAATTAAAACAAGCTTCAAAAGGGGACTTTTGGATAGAAGAATGCATTGCCCTATTATAAGCATGTTGTATATACACCCACTGTTCATCCTAAGTCTTCAAATGCTTTCGATTGTTTTTATCAATAGTTGCACCACAATTCTATTCACAAGTTTTGTCTACCTATCTATTTGGGGATGGAAAGCTACATATTGCTCTAATTTTATGTCCATTATTTCCCATAATGTTACCCAAAAGTACACAAATATATGGAGTCTCGATTAGATACAATCAATGTAGGTATTCCAAAAACTACCTATACATTTACAAACAATAATTTGGATACTTCATGACCTTTAATGGTCTTCTTGCATGGAATAGGAACACACATTTTGCTGAATCTATCCACAAATATGAATAATTAATCATGTCCTCACCTTGTCATTGGAACTCCTCCAATGAAGTCTCCCCTAATTTTCTGGGAAATAATAGAGGCATATAGTGTCTAAGCTTTATATGGCTAGGTTTACTATGATTGCACAACACATAGATGTGTATGAGCCTAGAGACCTTCTCTTGCATCTTTCCCTAATATACATATTGTAAGGTCCTCAGCCTGAGTGGCTCCAAGAACCTCCATCGTATGATCACCTTGGTGGTCATTGACCATCATGGATGGGTGTGATGAAAGGATGATGGCTAGAAGAGTCAGTTTAAGAGTGCCTTGACCTATTGGCAAGGTGCACCATGAACATGTTGGGCGCCTCTGCTCATAGATTAACCACAATGCAAACATTGGAAACTATCACTAGTTGGACGCACTAACAGAACCTTGGAAGGGAACTTGGTGAGGAAAGGAAAAGGAGGTTGTTGTTGACAACCTCGTCTGAAGACATGTACTTCACATGATGGAGAAGATTGGCATAGAGAGCTTGATTGGTTTGGGTGCTTGGATTATATGTAGACCACACATAAGGGTTGTGATTGACGATAGAAGTTCCTTCGAGTGAAGGCATCCTGTATCACAATCGTTGGGTGCATTCATTAAGCACACATCCACCGAGAACACATATATCAAGTGCACATCCATTGGATACACTTGAGAACATTGTTGGGTGCACTTAGGTGTAGTTGGGAAAACTCTAATGATTTGAGAACAGTCGTGCAAACTCAAATGGTTTAGGCACATTTGGATGGACTCAAACTATATGGGCACAATTGTGCAAGCTTAGACAATTTGAGGCAAGTTGGATGGATAAACTAGGCAGACTTGGGATGAGTTTGATGAATGGATTAGCAGGATTTGGGACAAGTTGGACAGAAGCACTAGGTAGACTTGGGATGAGTTGGATGAGTCAACTTGAGACGACCTAAGATGACTTGTCGAATTGATACAATTGGGACACCCTGGGTGGATGATTGACAAACAAGTCACCAGAGGAAAACATTTGATGGATGGAATTTGGGTCCACCTTAGAGTAATGGGGCTTGCAAGTGCATGGCAAGTATCATATAAAAGGAGGATGCCTCAAAAGTGGTAAATCATAAGAGGAAGCGGAGGTGGTCATTCACGAAGAGTGCAAAAGGATCTCAATGGTTTTTTCAAGGATTAGGCACAGTAGGGTGAATTGCATTGGCCAAGTGAAAAGAAGAAGAAGAAGAAGAAGAAGAAGACATGACCTATAGGAGGCAAGCATGTAGTTTCTTCATGGGTTGGATTGTGAAAGTTTGTTGGGTAGTAGGTAGTGTTCTAACTTGAGATCGTTCCTGGATGCTTAGGAACTATGCCAATACATCTTGAAAACCAACTTTAGGTCACAAGTTGTCTCTTGGACCAGAGGGGGCTCCCTCATTAGATTTAAGACAACTAGCTTCCCACTGTCACTAAGTAGAAAATATTCAACACTATGTTGAGGATGTTAGATTTGAATGATAAGAAATATAAGACAAGATTCAAGGATTAATTGATAGCTGACTGGAATAAAGACCGTAATTTTATGTGATCAAAGGCCTAATCCATTGGGCAGAGACTCTCATCCAATAGAGCACAATAGTTGGTAATGATAAGTGAAAGAAATGAGAATGACATAAGATCTCAAGCTTAGTAATGAGTGAGAAAGTCACTATTAATATAAGATGAAGAAGGATAGTTTGTTGGGAATAAGATAATGAATCCAACAAAATGAATGAGTACAAGAATTGGTCACAAACAATAAATTTAGGAATAAAACACTTGCAAAGTAATATGCAAACAATTTTTTTATTAATAGTAGTGGTTGTTATACCAAATTACTATTTTCAATTCATATAAATTGAAAATTACAAATTAAATAAGAAGAATAGAGATGTAAATATGGGAAAGCTTAATACTCAAAATAAAGAAGAGGAAAACATGGCTTTGATTAAATAAGAGGTGACTCAGACATCAAAGTTCTTCCATTCTACAAAAAAAATGGCCCCTCGGGGTCAATTCAAAAGAGTCACGGTCTTCTTGCTACCAAAATTCCTAACCACCTAACCCCTAGCAAGTCTTCAACTCTCCTTTTTATCCACTTCTAATGTTGAAATTATTCTTTGAATATAAAAATTTTAAATTCCTAACCCCCACTCAATCTTCAACTCTCCTTTTTATCTACTTCGAAGGTTGAAGTTATTCTTTAAATATGAAACTTTTTACTAAAATAGAATTATGTAGAATGTTGAAGTTATTCTTTGAATATGAAACTTTTTACTAAAATATAATTATGTAGATCAAGTTATTTGGAAGATTTGACATCTCAACGACTAGGGTCTTACTAAAATGTAGAGATTTGTTGCTATTTATCCTCCAGTTTGTTCAGCAATTTTCAGCTGTCCTTTTTACTTATCCAATTCAGTCTTGATGATGTAATTCAACAACGCATCTCTTCCTTGTGCATGAAATCCATGAATCCCTCATAATAATTATTGTGATATGTACACTTGGATTCCTTGATTGAAAAATCCGTGATCCAGGACTTTGACAACTAACAAATATTGAAGTCGAAGAAGAAAGGAGCTATCAACGAGAAGACAGTCGATGGAAATCATATTACTCTTATGAAAAATCAATTTTCTAGTATGATATAAGCTCTTGAATAACCCGATATACATTGTGAGAACCGATTACAACACCAGTTACAAGGATGATGCAGTTCTGGAAAACTGTGGCAGCAGTGTCAATGAGAGATCCCTCAATTGTGTAGTCTCTATACAAGTGACCAGTGCAGGTGCGTAGAGACTGTAGTGATGTCCAAAGAAGGCACAATTCTCGAATGATGACAAATCATTGTCTACTCGTACAACTACACCATAACTTCCTCTCCTCTCCCTCCATCTTTATTCTCGAAAGTTATGTCTCGTGCCACAAATCCATCACCATTCACTCAAATCAGTTGTGGAACTGTATATACTTCCACCAAGATCCCGTGCAGATCGATTCCCAATGATGAAAGTCTGAGCGATGCTATCTCCGAGTAGCATCAAGTTCAACTTAATCGGAGGAATCCTAAAAATCTCTTTATACACTCCTGTTCTGATATAGGTTATGAGCCTCGTAGAACAATAGTCTGGTTCTCTTTCCACCGCAGCTTGAACTGTTGAATATGGGGAGGAGCCATCCTTGGAAACTGTTAGATTAGGAAAAATTTCATTCGTTGTTGGAATATTTTCATGTAGAAGGGATAGCCATTTCTTATCAGATGAAGCTCTCGATATCTAAATTCATAGGATGTTTCCAGGAACTGATATTGGGACTGTAAGTGCCCAATGCAACGACCATCCTTAAGGAATTGCTAGTTAAAATGATATGCCTCCAAGAAGTTGGGATTGCTCAAATACTTGCAAATATGTGGGAAAAGTCACTGGAAAGCTTCCACTGGTGGGTATTTGGCATTCTTAATGGGTTTTGATATGCACATTGTAGATCCGCTCTACGCACTCTTGTTATGCTCGCCCAATGCTTCAAACAATGGCTTCACCACATTTGACCTTTGGCCATACACGCGTCCTTTGGATCGACGGTGTCATTCATTTCGGGGCGTCTCACCAGGTTTCGAAATACTGCTTGGAGGGGCCCGAAATCCATACACAAGTGCCATGTCATTGTTTGTCAAACGGTGGTTTGGCATTTCGACCCCCACTGTATTAATTGTCGAACAAGTTTGGGGTGCTGAAACAGATTTTGACCATTGATTCGGATTTTTTTTGGTAAGTTGCA
>JASDQU010503995.1:5472-17396 GCA_032191745.1 Picea mariana
TCTTAGTATCATTCTCATTATCCTATCCTCATCCCCATCCGGCTGATGATAGTTATTACAATTATTTGAATTCATTTTTTATGGCGAGTCATGTCCTATGGCCGAACAAATAGTAAAATCAATAGTGGAGAAGGCCGTGATGAAAGAAGCTCGAATGGGGCGGGCTTACTTACTTTCTCAGGATTCATTTTCATGATTGCTTTGTCCTGGTAATTAATCTCCATTATTTTCGTTATCCAGAATGATCTAATTATTAACTATAAATTTCAATCATATAGATTTTTATTGTGTTGGGAATTTTAGATTTTTACTATGTTGGGAATTTTATCGGCCAAAACCTTTCAACGTTCACTAGCCACTTTGGGATTGTGCTAGTATTATACTCAATGAATCAAAATTGTCCTCAATGTATATCATTATTGTATGAAAAAAATTAAGAAAAAAAATTAAAAATTAACATCTAGTTTATTATTTTATTATTGTAAAAATAAAAATAACAATTATATAAATATAAATATAAATAAATTGGATTAGTAAATTATGTACTTTGAATTAGATGGATACGATTTTTAACTTTAAGTGTTTCAATACAATTTCGCCCTACATGGGTAGCCCTAGAAAACGTGCAAAGAGCTTTCATTAAAAATACGCTTGCCAGACAAAACAGGTATGGACTTGCATGACAAAATCACCTCTAGAATAGAGGCAAATGAGGGATGCAAATTAAACATATTACAAGAAAACATGTTGAAGCAAACCAGAAAGTCACATTACTTAATATTAGTTAATGCAGAGCCGAGGAAGAAGGATAGAAAATTTTTGTGAATGTGGTCTCTATTGAACACGAAAGGAGAAAACTCTCAAAGTATGATATTGTTTATTTAAAAAATATTATGTGCGTTTAACATTTACTTAAGTTTAATATTGTAAAAAAACATTAAATTGGATTATTGGGAAAATGAAACAGCATAAATTATGTTTATATGCCTCCAACGCATTGTCAGGTCTAGTTCAAGATTATTTTTCCATCGATATTCTTTTCTGAATTTTTAGAATCTCCACAATTATGTGATTTCCTACCAACATATAAATATACACACAAAACTTGCAATGGATCTCCATACCATTTAATTGTTAGGACAAATTATCTTAGCCTTCAAATCCTTACCTCAGTCCACATATGATAAAAAAATCGAGACATTACCTTCAATCACTGCGACCATTTCCATATCCCTTTGTTTGAAGTGTTCTCAATTAAGTTACATTTTCCACATTTCTACACAATTAGTGCAACCATTTCCATATCCCTTTGTTTGAAGTGTTCTCAATTAAGTTACATTTTCCACATTTCTACACAATTACACCTTGAATGGTTGTCAAAAAATTATATAAAAAAAGGAAATAAAATGAGCATAGTTGTAGGAAAGTAATAACCTTGGAGAGCTTCTAGTCGAAACCACTTTTCTTCTGAAATCACTGCAATTGTGAGGATTCCATAAATTAAAAGTAGGCTGGTTTCTAGTGTTGTATAGATGGGAGATAGAAGGAGGCCCGAGTGTATTCATGGATGTATATATTGGGTTGCGACATTTCGTAAAGTAGGTGAATGGGGATATAAAGTTGTTAATCAATTATTTCTTCATCCCAATGTCATTAATCCATGTGCATGCAACATATATATCCCATCATGTTGTAGGATTCATCATCACTGATTTGAAATGGCATGTGAGTAGAGGCATATTAAAATTTCTGCATTGGAGATATGGCTTTGATCGATCATCATATTGGAGATATGTGGAGTAACAACCACATTTAAAAAAGACTTAGAGAAAAAGTAAACGCACCCCATGCATAATAAAAAACCCAAGAGTAAACAAGTGTTGCATGGCAGCGTAGTCCTTGCCAGGTTGGAATGGGAATAAATGCGACCGAGTACACACACATGGGTAGCAAGATGAAGTACATGTGGTATCCATGCAAAATTTAATATTCCTGAATTAGTTTAATTTGAAATTTATCAAAAATTAGTAATGTCTGGTACATCAACAAAGGTTCCTAGAATCTAAGTTTGATAGTACATGAAAGATTTAAAAGGAGGCTGGACAAAAATAATTTAGTGTACAATAATAATAAGATAATAAGGTTCCTAGTTAGAACGTTTGTTACATCAACATTTAAAAGGTTCTTGGACACAAAAAATTTAGCATACAATAGAATAGTAATAACGTCTGTTACATAGGTTCATGGACAAAAACACAAAAAAAATAGCATTCCCAAATTAGTTTTCTTTAAAACAAGGGCTCCTGGACATAAAAGAAATTGAAATTTATCAAATTATAGGTTCCTGGACACCATAAATTTAGCGTACAATAGAATAGTAACAACGTATTGCAAGAAAGGCTCACCATAAATTTAGCATGCGATAGAATAGTAACAACAACGTGCAAGAACATTTAAAAGGTTCTTGGACACAAAAAATTTAGGCTCCTGGATAGAAAATAAATTGAAATTTATGAAATTATAGGTTCCTGGACACCATAAATTTAGCATACAATATAATAGTAACAAGGTCGTGCAACAAAAGAATTCCTGAATTAGTTTTCTTCGAAAGTAATAGTGTTTGTTAGATCAACAAAGGTTCCTGGAAAAAAAAATTAGCATACTATAGGACACAAAAATCTAGCATTCTCGAATTAGTTTTCTTTGAAACAAACAACAAAGGTTCCTGGACAGGCTTTCCCGAATCAGTTTTCTTTGAAATTTATCGAAAATTAATAATGTATGTTACATATTTCTGGAAATTGCATTAACATTTAAAAGCATAGAATAGAATAGTAATAACGTCTGTTACATAGGTTCGTGGACAAAAACACAAAAAAATTAGCATTCCCGAATTAGTTTGCTTTAAAAGGAAGGCTTATGGACACAAAAAAAATTGAAATTTATCAAATTATAGGTTCCTGGACACCAAACATTTAGCATACAATAGAATAGTAACAACGTCGTGCAACAAAGGCATTACTGAATTAGTTTTCTTTGAAAGTAGTAACATATGTTACATAAACAAAGGTTCCTAGACAAAAAACATTTAGTATACAATAGGACACAAAAAATATAGCATTCCCGAATTAGTTTTCTTTGGAACAAACAACAAAGGTTCATGGACACCCAAAATTTAGCATACAATAAAGGCATTCCCGGATCAATTTTCTTTGAAATTTATCAAAAACTAATAATGTCTGTTACATATTTCTGGAAATTTAAATGCGTTTGTCATATAGACTAGGATTGGGGCTCCCGCGGACCATAAAAAGAAATAAGTGCAAGAATTAGGAATGTCAAAAGAAGAAGTGCGTGATGGTAGAGAGGAAGAACCGAAAAGAAGAAATTGGAAGTTATGAGTCTTTGGTTACAGTTTTCTATTTAAAGAGGTAATAACTAGATTGATAAAGAAAACAAGAAGACAATATAGACTTAAACTAGATTGATAAAGAAAACAAGATGCCAGTATAGACTTACTATGAAGTCGATGCGTTTTTGCTGTTGTCTTCGATGGTCAGTGGAGTTGTGTCAACCGATTGTTTCCCTTCCTGGATGAGGTTTTCCATTCTCTGTTGGAACCATTCTTCGATGTAGCTTCTCATGGGGGTCATGTTGATTTCATCTCGGATTTCTATGTCATAAAGGTCATTTCCTAATTTCCTTAGATCCATTGAAATAATATGCAGACTTTGTTCAATTTCTTCATTGTGTGCCGCATAGTCCAGTACCTAGCACTTGAGCTCATCTACACGATGTTCAACTATGCCATAAAATTTTTCTAAAGACAACCCCTTTAAAATATCAAGTTGTTCATGGAAGGCTTTTTTGGCCATTGACAAGGATTTGATTTCTTTTGCCAACATGCTTTTACTTTTTTGGTCCGCTTTGGGGAGGGGAGTTTCTCTTGTATTATTTTCAGTTCCGATGTGTTGATGGCATGGTTGGAAAAATGGGTTAGCACCTATTCACATAAATGCTGATCATTTTTTAAATTCACCTCCAAATGTTCGAGCAAATCATTTTCCTTCTTTCGGAAGGAAACTAAATTTTGCGATGTTTCCCAGGCTTTAGTAACTAGCTGCATTCTTTTGTTGATGTTATTTTCTACAAGGTCTCTAGAGAATGCAAGGAGAGTAGAGGATACTTTCATCTTGGATGCAGTGGTAGAAGGCACGATTTTTTCTAAAGGATTGGAAAATTCTAGGGTGGCAATGAAAGCGTGCTCAAATTCGTTGAGAGGGTATTTCAGTCTGGCATTTTCCATTTCAATTACTCCAATGGAATCATGAAGAGCATCACCGATTACTTGGTGAAATAGGGAGATTTGGGATGACCACATTTTCCTAAAGTTAATCTCTGTGCGAGATTTGCCTTTCCTGTTTGTTACATCTCTCTTTTCAATGACCATACTTTTAGATTGGCTGTCAAAAACAATGCTCTAGAATACGGAGGATTCTTCTTCGTAAAAAATTTCGGTCTCAGTTGTTTCCACTGCAGACGATCCAATTTTGTGCATGTGCTCAGTTTCAAATTCAAGTTGCACTTGTTCACTTTCAATTTTGGGTTTGTCTGCTTGCCCTGCATTGTTTTTTCTTTTCTTCGTCAGTGGATTTTTTTGAGAACTATCAATTTTTATGCGAGGAGAGTTCTCATCTCCTCCTCTGTTCAAAGATTTATGGGTTGCTTTCTTACTGGGGTAGTTCGTTAAAGCGATGCTCAATGATGTCGTTCTGTTGGGAGTGCTGGAGGGGGATTGGGCACTCTTCTCACCAGATACTTTTCCTTGTTGTCTGTACAATTCAGTCGTGCTTTTCAATGTCTCTGCGTCGAAATCGGCAGAAGCAGGATTGTTGTCGTCACTATCCATGTCTTCGGTCAGGTGTCTATGGAAAAAAGAGTTGTTAAATCCAACTGCTAGTAAATGTTCTCGAAAAATCCCATTAGGGTCAAACCCTTTTATCCTTTCAGCATACATTAGGTTCAATTTCTTGAAATGGCCAGAAAATTTGTCAATCTCGTTAACGTTTCTTCACACGAAGTCTTCGACTTTTCAGGGTAGAGGAATGAATTTTTTTTCTTCTTGTCATGGAAAAAATGCAGCCAATGGTTGTATTGCCTGATATTTCTGCAACAAACATCTTGTCCATGATGTGGCATGGAAGGAAAGGATGGTTTTCCTTAGAGCCAAAGACCATGATAAAGAAAACAAGATGACAATATAGACTTAAACTGGATTGATAAAGAAAACAAGATGCCAGTATAGACTTACTATGAAGCCGATGCATTTTTGTTGCTGTCTTCGATGGTCAGTGGAGTCGTGTCAACCGATTATTTGCCTTCTTGGACAAGGTTGTCCATTCTCTATTGGAATCATTCTTCGATGTAACTTCTCATGGCGATCATGTTGATTTCATCCCGGATTTCTATGTCGTAAAGGTTGTTTCCTAATTTCCTTAGATCCATTGAGATAATATGCAAACTCTGTTCAATTTCTTCATTGTGTGCTGCATAGTCCAGTACCCAGCACTTGAGCTCATCTACACGATGTTCAACTATGTCGTAAAACTTTTCTTAAGACAACCACTTTAAAATATCAAGTTGTTCATGGAAGGCTTCTTTGGTCATTGACAAGGATTTGAGAATTAAGTTTGGGTCTTGAACCTCATTGGTACTTCTGGCTAAGTCTATTTGGATCAGGATTGTGAATAAATCTTCCTTTTCTAATATGGCTTGTTTACGTGATTCGATAATGAGCTCCAGGTTATTAACTTTCTTTTCCCAGAATTCTTTTACTTTTTTGGTCCGCTTTGGGGAGGGGAGTTTCTCTTGTATTCTTTTTAGTTCCAATGTATTGAATGCATGGTTGGAAAAATGGGTTAGCACCTATTCACAGAAATGCTGATTATTTTTTAAATTCGCCTCCAAATGTTCAAGCAAATCATTTGCCTTCTTTTGGAAGGAAACTAAATTTTGTGATGTTTTCCAAGCTTTAGTAACTAGCTGGATTCTTTTGTTGATGCTATTCTCTACAAGGGCTCTAGAGCATGCAAGGAGGGTAGAGGATACTTTCATCTTGGCTGCAGTGGTAGAAGGCATGATTTTTTCTAAAGGATTGGAAAATTCTGGGGTGGCAATGAAATCCTGCTCAAATTCGTTTAGGTGGTCTTTCAGTCTGGCATTTTTTTCTTCAATTCCTCCAATGGAATCATGAAAAGCATCACCCGTTACTTGGTGAAATAGGGAGATTTGGGATGACCGCATTTTCCTAAAGTTAATCTCTGTGCGAGATTTGTCTTTCCTGTTTGTTACATCTCTCTTTTCAATGACCATACTTTTAGATTGGCTGTCAAAAACAACGCTCTGGAATACGAAGGATTCATCTTTGTCAAAAATTTTGGTCTCAACTATTTCCATTGCAAACGATCCAATTTTGTGCATGTGCTCAGTTTCAATTTCAAGTTTCACTTGTTCACTTTCAATTTCGGGTTCGTCCACCTGCCCTGCATTGTTTTTTCTCTTCTTCGTCAGTGGAATTTTTTGAGAACTATCAATTTTTATGCGAGGAGGGTTCTCATCTCCTCCTCCATTCGAAGATTTATGGGTTGCTTTCTTACTGGGGTAGGCCATTGAAGTGATGCTCCATGATGTCATTCTCTTGGGAGTGCTGGTGGGGGACTAGGCACTCTTCTCACCGGATACTTTTCCTTATTGTCTGTACAATTTAGTCGCGCTTTGCAATGTCTCTGCGTCGAAATCGGCAGAAGCAGGATTGTTGTCGTCATTATCCCTGTCTTCGGTCAGGTGTCTATGGAAAAAGAGCTATTAAATCCAACTGCCAGTAAATGTTCTCGAAAAATCCCATTAGGGTCGAACCCTTTTAGCCTTTCAGCATACATTAGGTTCAATTTCTTGAAATGGCTGGAAAATTCGTCAATCTTGTTGACGTTTCTACATATGAAGTCTTAGACTTTCCAAGGTAGAGGAATGAACTTTTTTTCCTCTTGTCATGGAAAAAATGCAGCTAGTGGTTGTATTGCATGATATTTTTGCAACAAACATCTTGTCTGCGATGTGGCATGGAAGGAAAGCATGATTTTCCTTAGAGTCAAATACCGTGAGTACACTATGATTTTCCTTTTGTTTAAGTGTTCCCTTCCTGGTCAAAAACTTGGTTGTCTAGCCAGACATCAACGGAGCATCCTTCCCTAACAATAAATATTTGAAAACTGAGGCAAAGCCATTAAAAACTTCATAAAAAAAATGGGAGGCCTTGTGCCTCCAGAGGGCCTGGTACCATAATGTTACTGGGTCGAATCCACGGGTTATTTCATTGGAAAGAGAAAGTTTTGGAAACAGATAGCAATGCACTATTGCGAAAATCAAGTAGGATGACATATAAAATTTATTTGATTCTTTGAATCGTGACAACTAGGAACATATCTTAATGGAAATTAGCTTCCCCCAATCGAAAATGAATTGTTCCTTAACTTTGAAATACAAAATATAAATAATTATATGGGAAATGCTTTTCGTGGATGCCTATCCCGTTAGTCTTGTAAACAACCAAGCAATTTCCCGAAATGGATTTCTAAAGGAACTTACCTGCAACTTTGTGATATCTTCAGGAACTTTTGTCGGGTCTTCGAGGAACTTGACTAAGATTTCCAACCTGTTATCATCTTTTTATAGGAACTACTTACAGTCTTGTCCTCTAAACATCAATGTTGGCTCCAACAATTTTAACATCTTGCGGAAGACTTGAGGTGACAAAGAAACATGAGAATGGTCGTGCAGTGGAATAATTCTTTGGCTTGGAATATATTTTTCAGCGCACCAAGAGACCACCTCCTTACAGTAAAAAACCTCAGGGACGAAACCTGCATGAGCGATTCCAGAGGTCCAAATCACTTCGTTCTGGGCAGAATGGGATGAATAGTAAAAGTATGCCTTAGACCACTAGAGGTTTTGGTCCTAATGTACGAAGATATTTATTGTATCTCCACAAAAATGTTCTCGACCTACTGCCATAAGTCTACAAGAACGTTTGTTTTCTCCAGACGATGAATGAAATGAAAAGTTGGAAGGGATAACATAACCCTATGCAAATCTTGGTCCAATGTGTGTTAATGGGAGATCGCCTTGAGACTTTCATTCATTAATGAAAATTTGGACGGATGTTGCATCATGCATTGTTAACATTAAACACTAGTAATTGCATACATAGAAATGCGAACATGGCGGATACGGAAATGAGCGATTAAGCATTGTAGATTTCTTGAGAAGCCAACACGATGACGCGTGTTTGAGATGAACAATCGGAAGGGACAATATAACTCTCTGCAAATCTTGGTTTAATGCATAATAATGGGAGATCTCCTCGAGCATTTATCTCATTGATGACAATATTGAGGGTTCCTGCATCATCAACTGTTACCATGAAAGGTTTCTAATTACATACTAAGAAAGTACGGAGGTCGCGGGTACGGGAAAAAGAAACTTAAAAATAGGGTTACAAGGTACAAATGTTGGAGGTGAGGGTGCGAGGGTCAAATTGTATGTCTCATAACTTTTTGAGTGCAATACACGTAACACCAAAGAGGGTATGATAGGACAGTCCAGAGGGAAATTTGTATATCACTAGTAAGAGCATAACTAATCTATATCAGGAAGGACAAGAAGTTAGTGGGGATGGAAGGTAGCGACAGATACTTTGAAACATTTGTGAACCATGGTAGAGTGAAGCTTGCGAGTTTGAGGAGTCTGCAGTGGAATTGTAGATCACAAAGGTTTTGAGTGCACGATATATAGCACGAAACAAGAAGCAACAGAGTTCGAAAGTGCCAACCTGGCAACCATGGCCATAAAATTGGCTAAGTATGGAAAGGAACAATGGTCAGTCAGATTCGTCATGTGAGGATATAGATGTAGATGAAGATATGTCAGCCCACCAACACTGGAACCCGCGATCATAGAAAAGAGGCTAAGTATATAACCACAAAGCAATAATACATGGGAAGAAGAAAAGGGGAAAATTACTAAGGATTCCACAGTGGAATTGTAAATCACGGAAATTTTGAGTGCAATATGTATATCACGGAACAAGAACCAAAAGAGTTTGAAAGTGCCAACCTGCCAACCATGACCATAAAATTGGCTAAGTATGGAAAGGAACAACGGTCGATCATATTCGTCATGTGAGGATATAGATGGAGATGAAGATATGTCATCCCACCAATGATGGAACCCGCGATCATAGAAAAGAGACTAAGTATATAACCACAAAGCGATAATACATGGGAAGAAGAGAAGGGAAAAAGGACTAAGGAGTCTGTGATGGAAATGTAAATCATGAAAATTTTGAGTGCAATATGTATATCACGGAACAAGAAGTAGGAAAGTTTGAATGCGCCAACCCGAAACAGTGACTAAGAATTGGATATTTCGTGAACCCGTCAACACGAGGATCGAAAATAGGATGACAAGGTCTCCCCAGAAGACGTGAGGCCCCGACGGTCAAATTGTATCGTTCAGAACATTTGAATGCATAATCTGTAACACGGAAGAGGGTACAATGTTGGGACCCGGTAGTCAATTTGTATATTGCGGAGGGTCGTATGCCAACTGTTTCATATCAGTGTGTGCAATTGTCACTAGGAAGTGTCACTAGTAAGAGCATAACCAATGTATATTAGGAAGGACAAGAAGTTAGTGGGGATGGAAGGCAATGACAAATACTTTGAAACATTTGTGAACCATGGTAGATTGAAGCTTGCGAGTTCGAGGAGTCTGCAGTGGAATTGTAGATCACAGAAGTTTTGAGTGCAATATGTACATCACGAAACACGAAGCAACAGAGTTTGAAACCACCAACCTAGCAACCGTGACCATAAAATTGGTTAAGTATGGAAAGCAACAACAATCGGTCAGATTTTTCATCTGATTATATAGATGGAGATAAATATATGTCAACCCACCAACATTGGAACCCACGATCATAGAAATACGACTAAGTATATAACCAGAAAGCCATAATACAAAGGAAGAAGAAAAGGGAAAAAGGACTAAGGAGTCTGTGGTGGAATTATAGATCACAGAAATTTTGAGTACAAGATGTGAACCTGGTAGTCAATTTGTATATTGCAGAGGGTCGGATGCCAACTGTTTAGTACCATTGTGTTTAGTTGTCACTAGTAAGAGCACAACCAATGTATATTAGGAACAACAGGAAGTTGGTGGGGATAGAAGGCATCGACAGATACTTTGAAATATTTGTGAACCATGGTAGAATGAAGCTTGTGAGTTCGAGGAGTCCATGGTGGAATTGTAGATGATGAAAGTTTTGAGTTCAACATGTATATCACGAAACAAGAAGAAACAGAGTTCGAAAGCGCCAACCCGGCAAGCGTGGCCATAAAATTGGCTAAGTATGGAAATGAAGATATGTCAGCCCGCCAACACTGGAACCTGCGATCATAGAAAGGAGACTAAGTATATAACCAGAAGGCAATAACACACGGGAAGAAGATAAGGGAAAAAGGGCCGAGTGTGCGGTGGAATTGTAGAGAATGGAAATTTGAGTGCAAGATGTATATTACGAAACAAGAACCAACAGAGTTCGAAAGTGCCAGCCCGAAATAGTATCCAAGAATTGGAAATTTTGTGAACCCGACAACGGGAGGATCCAAAGCATGCTGACAAGGTCTCACCAGAAGACACGAGGCCCTGACGTTCAAATTATATCGCTCGGAACATTTGAATGCATAATCTGTAACACGGAAGAGCAGACGATGTCGGAATTCGGTAGTCAGTTTGTATATTGCGGAGGGTGTGATGCCAGCTATTTCATACCAGTGTGTCCAATTGTCACTACTAAGAGCTAATTTAGTGTTGAAAATAATGTTTTTAGATACTGTTAGATAGTTGATAGGGATTACCATACGTAAACAATGGCAATCTTGACCCCACCAACCCTGGAGTCCATCTTTCAATTTGTATATCGTGGAACTGCGAGCATTGTTTGGAGGACACCGCACAATAGAAGTGCAATGTTGAGCCAGCCAACCCGCAGGTCCGCTTGTCAATTTGTGTATCATAGAATTTTGGGTGTTATTTGTAGGGCACAGAACAATGGAGGCCCAATTTTGAGCCCACTTGCTCGAGAACCCGCGATCCAAAAAGTGGCTATGTATGGAATGCAGAATCTGTACATGCTCTATAAACTCTCATGTCCATATTTTATAGTCCGATAATACACAGGAAGAAAAAAAGGACGAAGGAGTCCGTGGTGGAATTGTAGATCATGAAAATTTTGAGTGGAAGATGTATATCACGGAACAAGAAGCAATAGAGTTTGAAAGCCCCAACCCGACAATCGCGGGCATAAAATTGACTAAGTATGAAAAGGAACAATGGTCATTCGGGTTCGTCATGTGAGGATATAGATGGAGATGAAGATATGTTAACACGCCAATGTTGGAACCCGCAATCATAGAAAGGCGACTAAGTATATAACTAGAAAGCGATAATACACGAGAATAAGACAAGGGAAAAATGACTAAGTATCTCACAGAAGAACATCTATTGTTCGCTTATTAATGCAAATCCTTTCGAACCCCTGGTGATTTATCACTATCAAAGGCATAAATTGCAGATCATGGAAGTTCTTTGGGTGCAAGATGTATATGACGGAACAGGGGACATAGGTATTGGATACTGAAAACCCGGGACCCGATGATTACATAATTGGCTAAGTATTGAAAGGGACCACGGTCGGTCGGGTTGATTGTGTCAATATATAGATAAAGAGTTTCCAATTTGTGAATCCATGAGGCTGTGATCATATAGGTGCGATTAAATATATAACCACAAAGGGATAATAGAGT
>JASDQU010503995.1:26913-41080 GCA_032191745.1 Picea mariana
GTGGGACAAAATATTTCTTCGCTCAACGATTTGACTAGTAAAGTTTATGAAGTTATACATACCCTATCCTTTTTAGATTTGAACTTGTGACTTTTTAAGAAAAAATACATATTCTTAACCATTAGACCCACTAAAACTATATATACATGTGTATGAAATTTTCATTAAAATAACTATAAACAAATAATTTTATTTAATTTCAATCGAAGTCATGGTGTCGTTAAAGGTCTATTAGGTTACTTCAAAGCTCGCTCTCACCTATTTGTGTGGTGTTGCATCCTACCATTGATAAAGATATGGCATGGGTATATTTGGACGAACCTATCAGGAAGCACTTGTCATCATTAATTTTGTACTACATTGCTCCAATTCACACTTTCTATCTTTCAAGGGAGGCCTGCGAAGAGGCACAAATAATATTAGATAATTTTTTATATTGTATTGTGCTTTTAAATTTTAAATTTTCAACGGATAGGGGCATGAACAATATATAGGTTTTTTGGATTTGGACATGGTTATTCAATGGATGAGAGGTAATGTTTATGTTTCCAATTTAATTATGACTCCTATTGCGACCTTGTTGAAATAAATTGTGGTCCGTTTTGAATATATTAGCTTCTAACATATTTTTTGTGATCTAAATGCAAATTCTTTGTCTAACGAAGGTATTCTTTTGTCGGAAAATTCTTTTGAATTGTTCAAGGAGGATGGCAAGCACAAGGTGGCAACTCAATTTGGGGTCCTTGCAAACCTGTAAGTTGTTTCGAATCATAACTTTTGTTTTTGTTGATGAAGATGTAATTTTGTTAATTATAAAGACATGTTTATGATTTTTAAGTTATTATACAAAGGTAAGGATGGTGACTAGTCTTGTGAACAAATAGTAGTAGGAGGGGGAGATAATTTATTTGTAGTATCAAAAAAATTTCAATTTATTTTTTGGTTTTCAGTGCTTGTGGATTGTAATTTTCTTTCCTATTGAATAAAAAACATGTTTTTTTCTTGGAAAAGAAAATAAATAATTTTATTTTGTTTAACGTCAAATATACAATAATTTTAATATGATGATGATGATGATGATGATGATTAATGTCCACTAAGACTTAATTGGTCTATCGGACCTTAAGAGGGTAAGTGATTACTTGTGATTCTTTAGAATTTTGTTTCTGTGCTTGAAAAGCATTAAGAGAAGCTTTCCAAGATCACCATACTTTTGTTGAGTTAAGAGGTTAGGAACGTTGGTAGTGTGATCAATATTTTGAAAATGAGATCTAATATGGGTATAGGCTGGACAATCTAAGAGAAAGTGTTTTTCATCTTCAACCTTCTTAGTATCACAAATGTGACACACTCTTTCATCCCATGGCGTTTTAGGAATTGACCAACGTCCAGTTTCACTATGGAGCTCGTGAGAATTTGTTCTTATCTTAGGAATGCTTATTTTTTTCTTTACACTTGGCAAAACAGGTAGATAATTTTGATCTTCTATATTAGGGTTGATTACATCTTTATAATACCTTAATTTTCTTTTTTCCTCTAACTCTTTATCACACCATATTTTTTCCTTAAATTTTGATTTGACATTTTTTTAAATAGTATTTTTATTCTGCAAGATGGTTTTTTCCATGATTCCCCAATAGTTTAGCCAAGACCGAGTGTCTTTATGCCATCCTCGCTTGAGTCGATGGTGGTTATGACTTGATTTTGAAGCAATTTTAAGTAACCTCTTGTATTCCATGTTATTTAACTTGTTCTTATACATTAGATATCTAGTCATAACAATTGAAACAAGTATTAAAATATTATAATAATAAATTAATCAAAATATATTCCAATAATAAATCATTTAATAAAAATAATCATACAATTTTATAATTTAATTAAAAATAAAAAAAAATATCACAATAAAAAATATTAGCAAAATTGTGACATCTCGATTACATTTAACAAAGCCGAGCTTTGACATTTCTCATCCATTTACTTATCCAAAAACCTATTCTTTCCTTCGTGACAAACATAAATTTTATACAATGACGAAAAAATAATGAAAGTTGAAACCATTTCAGCTACCCACGAACCAACTTGACAAGTGGTCTTCCATTCGATTCATTCTTTTAGATATGTCGGGTGAGTCTCTTTAAGACACATTTACGCCGTCAAGAAACGTTTATTATTTTACGCTTTACTAAAGTCCATTAGATCAAATGATGGGAATAACAAATTCATCGGTGTCATAGGAAAACCTTAAATTGCAAAAGTGCTCTCCCAAGGCATAGACTTGCCATGTGAATCTCTAGGATAATCTTTTAAGGAAATGTTAGAGTTGTGATAAAGCTGCATTATAAGAAAGATTGCAAATTTAATAATCTTGATAAAGGTAATGGATCTCATGCTGATCCTTCTATAGAAGGAGGAGGTGATATTTACCTAGTATATATGGGTACACATGCAAAATCATGATGCATGGTGAATTGAATTGAGTTTTTCATTTACATGGATTGGTTTTATGAATATGAAAAGTATAATAGGTGATGTTTTCCTAGGACATGACTTGACAACCAAAATCATGAGATGTCGAAGAGTGAAGTTGTTGCTTAAAGATGGAAGGATTAGAACTCTCCCTAAGATTTTTCACATTATAGATCTGGACAAAAAATTTATATATGTAAGTAAGATGAGTGATATAAGTGTGCATATTGTATTTGAAAAGGACACATGAAAAATTGTTCAATGAGTAATGGTGTTGATGAGGGGAATTCAGATTGGAACTCTATACAGGCTATTGGGAAGTACTTTTAATAATGGATGTAACATTTATATTTTTACTAAGGATAGAAATGAATAATATAGGACCCATACTATCCTTGGTGAGAATATCATTCTATGGAATCAAAGACTAGGACATATTGGAGAGGACATCCTTTAAGCATTACATGGTAAAGGTATGGTTGAAGGTATGTCTGATTTCTCATTAAATTTCAATTTTTGTGAGCATTGTATTATGGTAAACATAATTGGGTGAGATCCCTATATGGTGCTACAATAACAAAATGAATTTTAGAATTGATACAAAGTAATGTGTTTGGATCTATTCATGTTTCATAAATAGGAAAATCTATGTACTATGTTTCATTTATAAATGATTTATTGAGGAATAAATTGGGTCTATTTCTTCCAAAAGGAATCTAATGTCTTTTATAAGTTTGAAGAGTTTCAGTCTCTTGCAGAAAAACAAACAAACAAGAAAACAAAGGTGTTGAGGATAGAAAATGGTGGAGAGTTTTAGAAAAATGAGTTCAAGGAATTTTGTAAAATGTGCAAAATAGCAAGGAAAATATTGCTCCATTCTCACCTCAATATAATGGATTTATAGAAAGAATGAACATGATGTTTATGGAAAAGGAGTTATATTTATACATGAATATAATTAATATAATAAAAACTAGGTGGAGTTTAATATGCAAGAATGAAAACCAGTAAATGTTCCTAGTCATATAGGTGTAAAGTTATCCGCAGATTAGTGTCCCAGGACATAACAAGAGGTATAAGATGTTAGTGTTCTATTAAGGATTATTTTCCAATTTTCCAATACACCAAACATTGATAGTTGTAAGATTACATAGGAATCCTTAACTACCTAGTTGTGACATATTTTAGATATTCTCTTTTATTTTCCAAGGAAAACCTACTAGATCAAGTCTTCTCTCTCATAAAAGTTTTGTTTGGTATTGCAGAGGGTTTCTACACCTATGATGTTATTTTAAACATCTACTAGGTATCATATATTACTTTATAAACCCCTTCTCATTCTTTTGCAAGAAATTTGCAAGTTGTGTGATAAACAAGATACAAACCATATCATATCAAAGAGCATTTTTTTGTAGCAATACATTTCTGGTTTCAAATATGGTGCTTCTTCATGGCTTAATTTTTGCAGAGGCTACACGTCGTTTATCTCTTACAACACATGGTCCTTCAAATCAATACCTAGATCTGTGTTTGTGGGTTTGTTCTCCATCCAAAAAAAATCACCCTTGGTGATAATCTATTATCACAACAATTAGATCAGGGTTTCCCACTACAATCCAAGGAGAATCTCTAGTCGGGTGATTTATGCTTTCTCCAGCCACTCTCATCCATTGAACAAGAATTTGATGGCCTAGGCACCAAATATGTATTCCACCACCAAAAATAAGGTGTATAGGGAGGTGCAACAATGAAGGAGTGCGGACTTGACTTGCAGTCCAATCAGTGAGCAAAGATATTTTGATAGAATGAGGAGGGACTATGGGGCTCATGGCATGCTAGAATTATGATCAAGAAGATGAGGAAAGTCAAGGGTCTTCCCAAGAATTTCCTTTTGACCAAGTGTAAACCATGGGTTTTCTTATTGGTGGTTGCGAGGTCGGTTCAAACATGTTTATTTTCAACACTACTATGATGATAACACAACTAGACCGATGATACTAGTTAAAGTGTCACCTAATATATTGTGTTGAAGAAGCCAATTCATGTTGATACTAACCTCAAAGTTGTTGGTGTTGTTACTTGTGTCATTTGCTCATGAATTGAAATTCAAATGATGATAAATCAACAATATAGAGCATATTATATCTTCCAATGGTTGTCAGAGATTGTGTATGATATTGTTTAAAAAATATTGGATGCTTACTTGGATTGAAGACATGTCTTGCAACATATGATACCAAAAGTGTCCATGAGGTGAGTATATTTGAAGTGGCAACTTTCTTTGTGGAAAAAATGAATTCCTTGGCATTTTTTTGTGTTTTCTATTGATAAAATGGCATCATCAAGGACTTTTGAGCTCATAAGTTCCCATAATTGTCCCACATGGAAACTCAAGATGAAAGAACTACTACAATCTAAATGGATTTGGAAAATGTTAGTTGAGGCTCAACTAGTCTTTACCAAGGAAATCGAGAGATTTTCTTATTGAAACAAACTTGATGAAGCCATGGGTCTAATTGGCTTGCATGTTTTAGAAAGTTTGTTGTTTCATATTGATGAATGTGACAATACAAAAGAAAGTTGGGACAAGTTGGATTCCTTGTTTGGTAATGTCAATGAATTTCGAGCCTTACAATTGGAAGTGAAATTGTCATCACTTGTACCTGATGAGAATGCATCCATTGAAGATTATATTTCCAAATTCAAGTTATTGGTGGCATATATGAAAGGGTGTGGAAAAAATAAACCAGATAAGGAGTGGATTTTCTTGATTCTATCAGAACTAAAATATCATTTTCAGGTATTTTCTTCTACATGTTATTCTACTATGGATGCACTTGGGGATGCGTTTAAAATGACCTCTTTTGACATTTATATGAGCTTCTTACCCAAGAACAATCTAATCTTATGGAATTAGATTCTCTTTATGGATCTAAGAATCATCTCTTGTGGCTCATACCTCCAAAGTTAAGCCCAAAAATTAGTATAGATAGAAGAAATATTATGCGCAATCTAGTGAGTTGCATCTAAGTCTCAGTAGAAAACAAAATATTTTCTTCCATCTTCCAAGTTTAGTGAGTCTTCCACCAAGACAAGGAAGAAGAAGTTAAATGAAACCTGGAATGTTTTTGGCATATTTGGGCATTCTATATTTAAATGTTGGATGGAACTAGAAGCTTTGAATAAAGACATGTAACAACATAAAATTTTAATAGTGCCAAAACATTCTTCATCTAATAAAAGACATTATTTATCTTCTCAATATTTATATGCATGTTTAGACATCTAGATACTTGATTATGGTGCATCACATCATATGACTCATTCTCATCAGTTGATTCTTTCCACATTCATTTGTAACATTTTGCATATTGCAATTGGAGACTCTACACATCTTGATGTTTAGGACCAATAACTATGTAGTTAGATTCTTGGTGCATCAATGATGTTCTCCTTGTCCCTGACATCTCTATTGATCTACAATATATTTATCAAATCTATCATTCTAGTGATGGGAAAACAATATATTTTTCTCATAATGATGTGTTATTTGAGAACTACATAATACAGACATTGTTGTTGCTTCTAGAATAGTTTATCATAGTTCTCTATTGTACAAGCTTGCTTGTTTTGAGCCTTTCTCTAGTTCCTCTTTCATCTCACATGCCAATTCGTTGAGTATTCTTTGATATGAAATATTTGGACATATAAACTACAAGACTTTGAAATAATTGAGCACACAATAATTTTTTCTTGGTATTCCTAGAGTTTCTTGCATTGATGGAGTTTTTCTAGGTTGTATTCTTGGAAAACTACATCAAGATCCTTTTCCTGAAGGTAAAGAATTCAATTCTACCACACCTCTTGAGTTGGTACCAAGTAATCTCATGTCATTTCTTACTCATTCATTTTCCAGGGTGAAGTATGCACTCACTTTTATTGATGACTTCTCATGTCTTTGTTGGGTGTACTTTGTTAAGTATAAGAGTTAAGTATTTGCTACTTTTAAAACCTTCAAGGATTTTGTTGATAAGCGGTCCTATCTTTTTATCAAGAAACTACACATAGATAATGTGGGGAGTATGTAATTCAATAATTTTTGTAGAGAACATGGCATTCAACATTACCACTATGTTCCCTATACCCCTTAATAAAATGGAGTTGCTGGAAGAAAGAATTGGACATTGAAAGAGACAGAAATTGCATGATTCAGTGTAAGAACATGGAACCTTGTTTTTGGGTTGAAGTAGTGAATCATTCTAATTACATTCAAAATCAAATGACTCATAAGGAAATGTTGTATATGACTCTAAAGGAATCTTGGACCCATGTTAAGCTCCATGTCTCTACTTTTAGGGTATTTGGCAGTCTAGCATGGTCCTTTACCCCAGATGAAAAGCTCAAATCGATGGAGAAGAAGAGCCAAATACTAATATTTTTTTGTTATTGTGAGGATATGAAGGCATACATATAATTTGGTCCTACTTCTAAAGATGTATTGTTTTGAAGGGTTCTCCATTTTGATGAGTGCTTCAACCCCACATCATCTCCTTCTCCTTCCACAAATTGTCATGATGATAATGGTGAAAATCATGTTGGCTATTTTATTTTTGTAAAACAAGAATATTATGAACAAGTTGTTACTAAAAGTAGCACTATTGAATATGAAAATCAACTAGAAGAAAATATTCCATCAGCACAAACAAAACATGAACAACCTGAATAGGAACAACTTGATGAAGAACAACATTTGAGGAGGATATTTCATGAGAGAAAGAGGCCTAACAAGTATGTCTATGAACTAATTTTATTTCAGTTAATTTTCCTTTGACCCTCTCCATAATCAGTCACAAACAATTGGTGTCTCTTTTTTTAGTGATGATATTTTAGATGATCCATAGTGATTTATTGATGTTGTTGGAATACCTGAATCCATGGTATGTTTCCATGATAGAAGAGTATTCTTCCTTGTTGAGGAATCACACATGGGATATCATTACTCTTCCTAAGGGACTAAAGCTAGTTCATTAAAAATAGGACTACAAAACCAAATATGTAGGATATGGCTTTGTTGACAAGCATAATGAATGTCTTGTGGCCAAGGGTTTTTTGCAAGTTGAAGGGATTGATTATTCCGATACTTTTTCCCCTATTGCAAAGATGGATTCCATATTTCTTGTGTTTTTTGTTGCTCCCTTGCAAGGCTTGTCAGTCTACCAGATGGACGTGAAGAGAACCTTTTTGCATGGTGAATACATAAGAAAAATTATAATGCACCTAGTTATGTTATATTAAGAAAAAATGGGAATATAACAAAAATTACCAACAAAACAACAAAATGTAGAGAATAAAATGCAAAAATGATACCTTTATTGAAGTGGGAGCAATGTTCCCTTGCCACTTTGAGGGGGAAACCTCCAACAAAGCATCCCTCTATTACAATGATTCTCAATAAAAAGATTTCTCATGCCTCCTACTCTTATTTATACTAATTTTGTCTTCTAAAGAAGATTTTGGAGAAATATCTTTCTAGAAGCAGAAGATTCTATTAAGTCTTCTTACATTAACTTGTTCATATTTATTAAATAGGTCTTATTAACTAATTTCAACATTTATTACATTGAAAATATACTATTCTATCTATGTGAGGGGTTAAGGAGGTTAGGTCTCTAACATGACATCCCCATTAAAAAGAGACTTGTCCTCAAGGCTTAAGATGAGGAAATTTATGTAGAATAGTAGTCGACTCCCAGGTGGCATATTCTGGTGGAGTATCCTTCAATTGAACTAACACTTCCTGGATGGTGCACTGATAGAGACAACACTCTCGCTGGTCCAATACAGATTGTGGCTACAACCAAATGTAACCTTCTTCATCCAACTCTGTGAGACTAGTCTGACCATGGCACTTGGTGCCAATTACTTTATTCGGGAAGGATACATGAAAAAAAATATGTAGCTTGGAGTTGTTGGGAAAATTTAACTAATAGGCCACTGACCCCACATGTTTGAGAATAGTATAAGGACCATAAAATTTGGGGTCAAATTTATAACACTGTTGAGATTTGAGCAAATTCTGCTTGTACGGTTGTAGAGGAAGAAACACTTGGTCTCCTTTAACAAATTGATGTTCAAAATGACCTTGATCTACTTGTTTCTTTATGTAGTTTTGAGCCATGACCAAATTTTCTTTGAGAGTGTGGAGAATGGTCATGCAGGATGTAAGATTACGGTCAAACTCCTGAACTTTGGAGATTCTTGGCATGTATGGGAGAACCAATGGTGCCTTTTGTTGGTAGACTGCTTCAATGGGATTCATGTGAGTGGTCATATGGTAAGAGGTGTTGTAACACCATTCAACTAAGGGTAACCATTGAAACCATTGATGTTATCGATTGGATGCAAAACACCTCAAATATGTTTCTAGACACTTGTTTTCCACTTCCATTTGGCCATCCGTCTGGGGATGATAGGCTGTACTAAGTTGCAATTGGGTTCCCTGGATCTTGAGTAATTATTTCCATAAATTGATGTTAAAAGTTGGATGATGATCATAAACAATAGAATGAGGCATTCCATGGAGTTTGAAGATATTATCCATTAAAAATTGAGCCACTATAGATGTTGTGAACGGGTGTTGAAGAGCACATAAATGAGCATATTTGGATAGATGATCCACTACCACCTTGATGACTGACTTATTTCCCAATTTAGGTAAAAGACTACAATCAAATCCATAGAAATATCAGTCCAAATAGTAGGTGGAATCAGAAGTGGTTGGAGTGTGCCAGGAGTTTTGAGAGTCTCTCCCTTATTGCATTGACATATATCACATTATGGACGTCATGTTTCATATCGTCCAAAAATAAAGAGAGTTTGACGCTTTCATAAGTTTTGTTAAAACCTAAATTCCCTACAGTAGGAGAAGCATGAAATTCAGAGAGCACCTTCGATTTAAGGGTTGATTATTTGCTTAAATATAGTCTACCTTTATAGAGAAACTCTTCATTGTGCCACCCTGGAGTAGCTTGGGGATCTTGTTGTAGTTTTTGGATGAGGCTGGAGATTTTTAGGTCTTTTAACCATTCTTGGAGAACATCCCGAAGATAGTCAGTGATAATGAATGAGAGGGAAAAGAGGGGCCCTTCTTCTTCATATTTCCAAGAAAGACCATCAACCACCACATTTTCTTTTCCCTTTTTGTAAATAATCTCATAATCATATCCAAATAGCTTGGTCACCCATTTTTGTTTGTCCAGGGATGAAATTCATTTTTCTAGGAAGTACTTGAGGCTTTGATGGTCCATTTTAATTTGGAAGCGTTATACCAATAGATAAGGGCGTCATAGATCCACTGCATGAAAAAAAACCATAATTTCCTTTTCATAGATCGATTGGCCCAAATTTCACTATGACAATTTTTTACTGGTAAACGCCAAAGGTCATCCATATTCCATGAGGACTACCCTAATTCCTCTTCTAGATGCATCACATTCCATAACAAAGGTCTCGATGAAATCAGGTAGGTCCAACACATGAGTAGATCACATATCTTCCTTCAAAGCTTGGAAGGATTGGTTTGCTGCTGGAGTCCACCCAAAGACATTCTTTATAAGAAGAGTAGTTATGTGGGCCACAATTTTTCCATAAATTTGAACAAACTTGCAATAATAGCTCGTTAAACCTAGGAAACCACATACAATTTTAAGAGTTTTAGGGTGAGGCCAATTCTACATAGATTTTTTTTTCGTAGGATCCACCCTTACACCATCCTTTCCAACAATATGACCCATGTACTCAACTTTAGAGACGCCAAAAGAACATTTATATTGTTTGAGGAAAAGTTCGTTCTTGGAGAGGAGATGGAGAACTTTATCTACATGGGTGACATGGACAATTTTAAGGATGAAAATTTATTTTGAAATGTAGAAACCTTGACAAATATTACCAGTCCTTTATATGTCAACTATAAATGTTTGGCGATATTTTTGTTAAAATATTCAAATTTCTAAGGATTTTATATATTTTTTATAAATTTTGGCAATTTTTAAGGTAAAATAATTTTGTCCAATAAAATTTGGGTGAATAATTTTTTGAATGGCGAATATTTTTGGGGGAAAAAGTATGGAAAATTAGCCCATGGGTGAAATTTAGCCCCTAAAATTTTCCCTAATGGGTGAGATGGCTTGGCGTCGTTTTACTATAGATGAGAATGTCATCAAAGGAAAATAACGCAAAGTGACCAAGGAAAGGATGAAATACAAGATTCATGAGACTTTGAAAAGTGGAGAGGGCATTACAAAGACCAAAGGGCATGGACAAGAACTCATAGTGGCCCTCATGAGTGTGAAATCATGTCTTTGTGATGTCTTCCTCTTTCATATGTATCTGGCGATAGCCAGAATGACGGTTGAGTTTGATAAAGTAATGAGCCCCACTAAGTTCATACAGAAGGTCATATATGATGAGAATGGGGAATTTTTCCTTGATGGTAAGTTTGTTGAGGGAAAAAAAATCAAGACACATGTGCCAAGTTCCTTCCTTCTATAGGACCATGAAAATAGGGGAAGAATATGGGATGCTACTAGGATGGATAACACCCACTTCTAACAATTCGTGGACAATTTTCTCAATCTCATTTTTTTGAGCAAAGGGATGATGATAAGGGATAACATTGGGAGGAAGAATTATCGGTATTGAAGAAATGAAATGATCATGGTCGTCGCAGGAGGGGGGAAGGAAAGTAACCCTAGATGTTGATATAGGGTTACTTGCCCAATATAGGTGAGAACAATTTAAATTAATTCTACTTATAATAATAATAAATTTACTAAAAATTAGATGCTAAACAATAAATATTTAGCTAAGTCTCCTTTTATTTGGCTCATCTAAGTGTCATCATGAGCCATGCATAGATGGCATCATTGTTGAGCTTAACGGGTTTGCACAATAGCTACAAGACATAAAGGAAGTTGGTAGGACATGGGTAGAAACATAAATCATTACTCCCTCTTCTCCATTTTGGAAATTGTAAATCCAAATTCCTTGTTGCCATATAGTAGGCCATCTCTTTTTTTTTTATCCACTAGTTTTAAAGTTCATGAAGTTTCCAACATAACATGCTAACAAATACAATTAATGATTCAACGTGTCTAGCATGGAAGCTTAGTTCATTGCTTGGCAGGAACTAAGCTGCCATGCAACACTTGTTGGGATATGATTTCATTTGGTTAGTTAAGTGTATTGTTTCATTCAAAATATTATATAGCTTTTATTTTATGATTCAATGTATCGAACATGATAGCTTAGTTCATTGCTTGGTAGGGACTAAGCTGCCATATAACACTTGTTTGGATATGATTTCATTTTATTAGTTAAGTGCATTGTTTCATTCAAAATAGTATATAACTTTTATTTTATGTTTCATGTAAAATAGTATATAACTTTTATTTTATGTTTCATGTAAAATAGTATATAACTTTTATTTTATGTTTCAAGTAAATAGGATTTCAATGCACTTTAAGGAAGATCCAAATTTCTATTATGTGAATTATTTTGTTTTAAAAATGGTACTTAAAATAACTTAGTTTTTATGAATTTTCAATAAATTTAAAATCAAAATAAATCTAAACTCATACTTAATCAATTTATTTTAAACACACATTTTCTAATATTACTTTTTTTAAAGATCATGTAATATTTTTTTTTCATGGAAAAAAGCTTAATTCTATTCATCTGAAGAGAATCAAATTACATTATGTAGGTGTCTTAAGCATGACCCAATCTTGTGTAGAAAGTTCCCAAAGGGACACAAAAGCTGGCCGATAAGCCACAAAGAAAATATAAATACATAAACTGGGAAGAAACCCCAAATAGGTTGTCCTGCCAACAAAACTCTGGTGGCCGGATGGACTAGGTCAGAGTGGTATGAAATCCCCACAAAAAAAAATAGATAGAAACAACATCAATAAAAACCTCATCCAAAAAGAGAAGACCAGAAGTTGCATGCCCTCTCAAAGGACCTCAAAGTGCCACTACACAAACACTGCATGCCCTATGATAGGACCTCAAAGCTCTGGCACAACCTCTGTCAGATAAGAGAGAAAAGCCATCGAAAACTACCAATAGGAGCCATATATGAGCATACATCAAACCATGAACAAACCAAAGAGACTAGAGAGAGGAACCGCAAATCAGGAGAGGAACAAAGCAGGAGATCCAAGCACCAAGACAACCCCATATCTGCGCACTCACTAAGAATGATCTACCACAACAATTCGATGGAGCAAAAGAAGGACTAGAAAACATAGGATGTGAGCACTGAAAGGCACCTCCACCCAAAAGAAAACCTGATCTGGGCAAGTAAAGTAGGATCTGGGCATTACGAGTCACACCCAACATCATAGAACCCATCTCATCCAAAGAAGAGAGCCTGATCTGCAGAATCCATAGATCAAGAACTCCCCACAGAGAAAATAAACCCAGAGAAGGACACCACAACAAGGAAAAAATGCCGAGTAGAAGGGGGATTCGATAGTGAAGGCGGACGTCAGACTATCTTGAAGAGAAGAGACAGATCAACACTGTGTGCAAGCTTCAGAAGATGAAAAAAAAAAAACTTTGGGTCTGCAATGAGGGAAACCCTAGCTGCACACCAAAGATTATGTAACATTATTTTAAAAACAATAATTTTTTTTTTTTGGAAAAATATGGTAAATTTCAATCTCAAGTTTAAATATGTTATGATTTGAATTTTTTTTTCATATTTTTATTCAAAATCAAGTTAAATATTTAGAAGAAATGGAAAAATCATAGATATTAGTTGTTCGTAATGTCCCTTTCCAAATAGGAGCTCTAGAAAAGGAGGCTTAATGGTCTAAACCACCCTATTAGACTATAGCCAGGGCCAAAGAGGGGAAAGCAAGGTTACTAGAGGTCACTCTAGTCACAGGTGTTATATTCGGAAAGTGACATTGAGCTAACAAGGTTTAACAATGTTTTTAAGTCATTATGAGCTAAAAATAGAAGTCAACAGTGAATTAGGGTTTCAACAGTGATTTAGGGTTTCAACATGATTTAGGGTTTTGGAAAGCTATAAAGGAAGGGTCAGCGACCTAATTCATCATTATGCAGATTATGACTTGTCATTAAAGAGAAGAGGCGCATCTCAGGAGGGATAGTTCAGTGTATTCTAGGAGGAAGATACCAGTTGGTTGATTTCGGTGTTGAAAGACACACCCTAGTCACCGGGAAGATCATCTGGGTCTTCCATCATTATTCATTGATTCTGCAGTGATCCCATATTTCGAGTATTATCTTTTAGTTGCTTATTTGTATTCTGGCTAAGGTCCTTTTGTCTTTGATCTAGCCGAGTGTTGTTATTTTATTCAGTCGCAGTTGCTTATTTATATTCCGGCTAAGATCCTTTTGTCTTTGATCTAGCCGAGTGTTGTTATTTTCTTTAGCTGTAGTTGCTTATTTATATTCCAGCTAAGATCCTTTGTTTGTTGATCTAGTCGAGTATTGTCAGTTATTCAGCCACATTCAGCCATTTTGTAATTCACAGAGATATCATAATACAAACTTTGCAGTCCTTTGTCGCGTTTATTATTTGTATGATCATTTATATGCTGTAAACCTTTGATCCTACACACACATTAGCAACATTTCCTAGACTAGCCAAGTCAGGAACATTATA
>JASDQU010503999.1:8554-18980 GCA_032191745.1 Picea mariana
TATGGATACAAGCTTGCTAGGGCACCCCGTTAATCCCCCCAACCATGGTCAAGTGGGTTAGTGTAAGATCCAAGCAGTCGTCAGAAATGAAAGGAATCTGATGCATATATCTGAGAGTTATAATGATCAAACATGACACATACCATGATACCTGCCACTTGGACCAATTACCTCATGGAGCAAGAGTCTTTTCTGATACAAGTCCAAGCCGAAGGTGATGGATGCTGCTGCTGCTGACAGGATAGGTCTGATGAAGAAAAAGAAAGATGGGCCCTCTAGGGCCATGCTCAGGTCAATCCTGCTCTCGGTACTCCATGTCTAGGACCTGTGGGCCTCGAGACATGATCTCCTAGTTATCCCTAGAAATCGGGGATAACAGGGTGGAAGGGTTGCCGCTCTCATGGTTATTAGTTTGGGTTGCTTGCCCTTGACCGCCTTTTTATTATGGAGTTGAGGAGCCTTATTGTGGAGTCTGAGTTATTTAAAATGAATATTGGTATGCGTGGGCCTTTTTGAAGAGATTGGGAGTGGAGTTTTTGTCTCCTGCTTCTCTAGTATGACTTCCATCATTTGTATCTGGTTCTTCATCAGAGACATTCGTTATCCTTGTTCTTCAATGTGAGATGGGTGTCCACTGATGCAGAGGAGAAATGGGTGCAGCAGCTTCATAGTGCGTGATCTGTTCAGCTTTCTTATAAGGTGAGCATTTTTGCTTGGTGAGGATCAGTAGGCCAAGAGTGGGCTTTTTCTGACATTCTATGTCTAGTTTGTCACTGCTTGGAGACCATGAAGCATATTTTCTGGGATTGTCTGTTTGCCAAGCGTTACTGGAGATAATTTGAGGATCAATATTCAGCTCTTCTTTAGGGCAGGTTTGTTTGGAGATTGACATTTTCTTGTTTGTATTGCTTTCTCTGGGATATGGCAGTGCGTGCAGATTTTAACATTATTCGTTCTTTGGAAAGTCAGGTGTAAGTTTGTTCTTGAGAATGAGACTAGCTCATTGTCTGCTTTTTGCTCTTTGTGGTGGGATGAGATACGGCATCAGTTCCTGGCTAAGGGCACTTTGTTGATCAAAGATGCCTAATCTCTTGAACCCACAGCTTATTCTGATTTTATTTCTGCTTTCATAGCTTTACGGAAGAGGTTATGAAGTCCATTGTATATTCCCTTCCAATTTTTGCATTGCTGTTTGTAAATTTCTGTCTATAAATGTAAGATGTAATTAAAAAAAAGATTGGTTTTCATTAGTTTCAGGGATAGAAATTAGTTCCAGTGATGCAAATTAGTTCCAGTCAGGGGTTAGGTTTACATGATAGATGAATGCCACAACAGAGGTCTCTGTGCCTATTATTCCCAGGACTTCCTGCTTAGAAGTGTTGAGTGCAATCCAAAGGAATCCTGTGAGTGATTGTGTGCACTTTTCTGTAATTATTTGGTCATGTAATGTGATACTTCATTCTCTATGGTAGCAGTATTATTATTCCCAGGACCTCCTGATTACATGTGTTGAGCTGCAATCCAGAGGAATCCTGTGAGTGATTATGTGCACTTTTCTGTGTATGACTGCATGTTAGTTTTGTGAGTACTTTTTCCTTTTATGATCATTTTCTTTAGTTAGTGGAAGATATTTTCATCTTCTTCATACAAACAGTTGCTATTGTCATGTTGTGATTACCTAAGAATTGTTATGTTGTGATTGCCTCATTTTAGGTGTCTTCCATTCGGGAAAGTAGATCAGATGATAAAAGATTTTCTGTCTTCACTGGTACAAAGAGACTTCATTTGCGAGCTGAATCCAGAGAAGACCGGGCTGCATGGATTGAAGCATTGCAGGCTGCAAAGGACCTATTTCCTCACATTTCAATAAATGACCTTATGTCACCTATAGAGAACATCACTGTTTCAACAGAGAAGCTTAGATGCCGCTTGTTGGAGGCCGGCTTGAGTGAAGCAGCAATCCAGGAAAGTGAGCAGATTATGATGGCGGAGTTCTCTGTTTTGCAAAACCAATTGAATCTTCTTCAGCAAAAGCAATTTCGTTTGCTTGAAACTTTGAGGCAACTTGAGGTATAATTTAACTTACAATCTGTAATTTATTTTGGTAGGATTTACAATGATGATTGATATAAACTTGTTGATTTATTCTCAAACGAATGCTTTGGTTCATCATTAAAAGAAACATTGTTAGGAATATTAGACACCTGAATAGGGCATAAGCTGTAATGTATCTTAAATATTGTTGCATCTCATAGTTATTATTAACAATATTAGTTAACTATTGAATGGATATAATTGAAAAGTTGTGTTTGTCAATGAAGAGGCATATGGATAATATAAGTATACCTCTAATCATTATAATATATCAGCTCCTATCTTATCATCACTATTTTATTATTAGAATGCTATTAGGACAATGTACTAAAAGGTCACCAACGTTATGAATGAGCCAAAATAACTAGAAAGCTTATTCCAAGTGGAATTAATGCTATCATCCATTGTTTTCCAATTGTTTCTCATTCCTCATTTCAAATTTTTATACTTATAAAAACTTAGAAGAGTACTTAGGAAATGACAGTACTAGATCTGAACTCATAACCTCTCAATAGAATTCTTAAAAACAGATTCTTTTGCACGATCATGTTGAAACTGAACCATAAAAAATTATACAACTGTGAAGATTTGTTCAAGAAACAGCTAAGTACTGATTAACAGTTCTAACAATAGTTTGTCCCTCTAGGAGATTAGAATAACTGAAATAATTACAGAAAAAAAGACTGGCTGACTGCAAACAGGAAGGAGTGACAAAGCACGCATATGTTAAGGGAGCTTCCCCTGGACGGCTTTAGTTGGAGATGGTGTGAGGCTTGACACAACATCACTGTCCTTATCAGCTGTGATTGCATGGCTAATCAGATTGGGAATTCAGTATGATCTTGCATGTTGGTGTGTCTATCCCATACAAATCTAGAGATCCTTAAGTGTGTTCCTTGTATAGAGTTGTCGTACTCTACCTCAATCGCCATAGATCAGCTTTCCAGCATATTGTCTTTGGTTGGGCCATGGACATTGTACACCAGAAGGCATCAAGTAGAATAAAAGCAATTCCATTCCGTGTAATTTTCAACTGTACATCTAATGTCCATGAATGTTTGGTTATCTTCCAAATCATTGTCTATTTGCCCAATAAGACAATCTAATATAATCCAACCTGATCTCGGCTATCAACCAACCAAAGTAGGCAGCTAATGACAGATTACTATAAAGGACAAAGGCAGAATAATACCACTTCAAATACGAAGAAGTTTAGTTTAGATTCCCCTTGATCCAAAGTTTACTGAAACTTGCTGTTGTGTTCTGTAGTGAACATGCTTCTTGCACGAGTTTCAGTCAACCACTGTGCCAACATTAAATCCCTACCAATCTTTATTTAAACGCAGATTGGTGATTTACCATTGGTGGCTACAGAAGATCCAGTACTGATTGCATCGATGTGAAAGAATTAAGACCACCAATGTAAAACCTCTTTTGTATAATTACATGATAAATCCATCCATTATGTTGGATAAAACACCATCCCTTTCTCTGCGGCCAAGAAGCACGACTTAATAAGGTAATGTTACAATTCTTAGGCAAATCATGCTTCCATGGCATTGGAATTACTCAAAGTTGCAGAATGTGAGTGGTATAAAGTTGGTGTAGGGAATCTTGCCCAGTTGGATGGCTATACTTTATTGTTGGTTTTCATGATTATCTTAGAACAGATGGGATGCTAGACTAGTTTTAGTTGATATAAAGGATTTCGTATGCTACTGAAAAGAAGCATGGGAATTATATCTATATTGTACAGATGCACTAACATTTTATGATTATGCTGTAACATATACATGCCTAAAATTAATGAATGAGTTACAAGAAGTGTTTGCAATAACTTATTGAAAAAGTGTAAGACATTCAAAGTAAACATAGAAGTCAAGGGGCCTATGAATGAATATGCTGCCTAGTTGTTTAGCAACAATGAAAGCATTGAAGAAGGCATGTTCGTGTTTGAGTGTGATAAAACGATTAACACTAAAATTTCGACATTATCGAATTAGAATGTTGCCATTAATTTTGATAGTTATCCACAAGGGATTTAATAACATTCATGGTAATGTGAACCCCAATTAGGACACCTAGGATGACTTGAATTATCTAAAAGTTACCTAGAAGTTCCAAGATCTTTTAAAGAATTGACTAGGATACCTGTGATGACTAGAATTATCTCAAAGTTACCTAGAAGTCCCTAGATCGTTCAAAGTCTTGCTTTTGGTATGGCAATAGGGTATCATTGACAAACTTGAGCACTAAACCATGCATGCTAAATCCTTGCTCATTATGGAAAATGCTAGGGAATACATGAAAACTAATGGGTAGTACTACTACAAAGAGGAACCCTTTCAAGGCAAAGTGGTGCTATTGCCACGATACTACATGCCGGGGCAAGATTGCTCCAATAAAGTGTAATGACCCTTACAGGCTAGGGGTAGTTACTTTTCAAGACGACTAGATGGTGGTATTTTAGGGTAGTTAAGATTTAGCTATTAGTTAATTTTGTTTTAACTTTTTTATTGGCCCAAGATGGCCTAACTCATGTATAAATATGCCTCTTGAGTTCCATATTCGAGATGGTTGATATTTTTATTGTACTAGGACTTTATGAGGAATTGAGATAAGCATTCTCTTTGGTTCTCTCTATTTTTGTCATTTGAATGTTTTTTAGCTTGTGTTATTGATAAGGTCCTTTCGATCCTTATTAAAAGGTATCAAAGCTTTGTTTTGTCATGTCTTGGGAGTGAATAATCACCTTTGCCTCTAGCTTGGAGTTGAATATTAAGAGTCTCAAATCAAGACATACATTGTGACCTAGGGGTTTGGCATGTTAATTGATTCTCCTTGTGTTTAAGGCATTACTTTTCTTAGTTCACAACGATTTTTCAATATATTCTTCAGTTTGTTATTAGTGCTCTACTATGACTGCAACACCAACATGGAAGAATTGACATCCCTCATCATCATTTTTTCCTTGTACTCTGTCTTGAGCTAAGTAATAGGACACGGCCCTGTTAGATTATGTAGCTCGAGTAGGTACTTCCACACTAGGGGTGTCTAGTAGTGTGGAAGGCCCCCCCATGATGTTTAGACAACTTAGTGATGGCGGGGATCACTTAAGTCAACATGAGATTAAGTCACAACCGTTGGATGTGACTTAAGTTGTCTCAATGCTTGATTAAGTCCCCACCGTCAGATCTAGATCTTGAGGTGAAGATCTAAGGGCCAAGATTGAATGAGAGAATGGCTAGGGTTTGTAAAAGGCCAAGAGAGCCTCATTTCTTATCATCACAAGAGAGACTCACCATTTGAGCTTGAGAGGGAGTTTTGAGAGTGATCAAGGTAGCGAGCTAAGTCGAGCTTGCCAGAGGAGGTCGAGCAAGGGCCTCAGGGACCATGCCAAGGGAGACTCAACTACATAAAGGGAATACACACATGCAGGCAAAAGGGATCGAACCTCTTTCTCTCGTGCTAGCCAAAGAGCATCACTCCAGGCAAGTCGTACGGACTGTATGAACGTATTAGAGAGGTCGAGTGAGGGCCGAACTGATGAATATCAACTTGGTCATGTCGTGTAGGAAATAGAATAGGAAAAGGGATTAAGAGCAATGAAGAAATACTATTAGGAGGGGAGCTGTACAGTGCCGTACAATTGGTACGATCGCTCAGTAAGCAGGAGAAGAATCCGAACAGAGCCGTACAGGTGGTACGGCTGCCCAACATAGTAAATTGATCTAAGAATGTTGAAGAGGGTTGAGTACTGAAGCATATTGCTTCTAGAAGCTATCAGAAGTAGCTCTTAGTTGAGGAGTTATCTCAGACTTAACCACTGTAATGTATTCATGAACCATTAGTTGAATAATAAAAGATCTCTAGTATTGCCAGGTTTTCCCTAGAGAAGTGGGGTTTCCAGAGTAAATCTTGTGTTATTTATTGTGTGGCTGTTCTAGCTTCTTTTGATGTGTTTATTGTAGCTTAAGTGTGTACTTTTCGGCAATATTAGAGAACATATCTGAATGTTATTTGTTGTTGAGTCTAATATTTTATGCTACAAGTTTTACATGGTATCAGAGCTAAACCTCTAACAGCCCCAAAAGACTTGTTGAAGTTTTGTGCTCCAGTGACAGAGAAGAGGAATTCGATCCAATTGTCAAAGAACCCTAAGTGAGTCAAAGAAAGCTTCCTTCAACAACCCATTCAACATTTAACCTTGTGGAAGAGTGCCATAAGGTGTACAGCCTTGCCAAGCTGAAGAAGAAGGATTTGTGAANCGACCCAATTGTCAAAGAACCCTAAGTGAGTCAAAGAAAGCTTCCTTCAACAACCCATTCAACATTTAACCTTGTGGAAGAGTGCCATAAGGTGTACAGCCTTGCCAAGCTGAAGAAGAAGGATTTGTGAAGAAGGGGGAGGGGGGAGGGGGGGGGGTGGTTGTGTAGTCTAAGAGGGAGTTGGTTGAGACTAACTAAGATTCCAAGTGAGGGAACCTATAGGAGTAGATCTACTTAGAAGTGCTGAGTTAAGAAGAGTTGCAAGGAGGAATCAATTGTGTAGCAAGATGGCTACAAATATGCGATATGAAGATAGACTAGATGGTGCTTCCAACTATGTTCAGTGGAAATACCGGATGAAGAATGCTCTTCAAGAAAGTAAGGTATGGGGTATTGTTGAGAAGGCTGCCACAATCCCTAATGATCCAAAGGACAAAGAAGTACATAATGCTCTAGAGATTAGAGCTCATAGGATTCTCCTAGATGGGGTAAAGTATCACCTAGTGCCTAATATTGGTGAGAAGCAAACAACCCATGAGATGTGTTCACATTTAAAGGGATTGTTTGAAGCTAAGCATGAGAGCAGGATCATGGCTCTCAAGGAGAGACTTCAACACACATGGATGACAAAGGGGGAAGGGGTTGCAACTTATCTCACCAAGGTGAAACAATTGTTAGATGAACTTCTAGTAGTAGGAGTAAAGCTCTCACCAGCTGAGATGGTTAGATCAGCCTTGAGAGGCTTCCCAAAGGAGTGGGACCCTTTTATTTCAGGAGTGGCAGCCAGAGAAAAACTACTAGACTGGGACAGGTTGTGGGATGGTTGCTGCCAAGAAGAGATCAGAAGAGGCAGGAATGTATATGAGGATGAAGAGGAAGAGAATCTCGCCCTCACCTCCAAGAGGGGAGCCAAAGGCAGGAAAGGACTAGCTTCTAGAGGAGGAGCCATAAGTGGTAGGCCAAAGAAGGATCTCTCACACGTTCAATGCTATGTGTGTGGAGAATTTGGGCATTATGCTAGCCATTGCTCTCAAGCCAAGAAGGGCAAGGGAGCTAAGGGTAGGAAGGAACAAGTGGTTGCTTTAGCAGAAGAGGAGGATCAGGATGAGGACGAGGGAGCAACAGTTGGTTGCCACAACTCGCCGGTTTTCCAAAATGTTCAACGATGAGTATACACTCTTCCTTGACTCAAAGGATAGATCCAGAGATGGGTGGTACCTAGACAGTGGCGTCACTTGCCACATGACTGGGGAAAGATATGCATTCCAGGAGTTCTCAGCTCAAGACTTGGGCTATGTAATATGTGGTGTGCACTCTAGCATGGTGGCAGTCCGAGGAGAAGGGATGGTATCACTATAGATAGAGTTGGGCAGGATTCAAAGGGTGCCAGGGGTACTTTATGTACCAGGTATGAGAGTTAGTGTACTTTCATTCTCATCCTTGGAGGATCAAGGCTACGGTGTCAGCTTCTTTGGTTGTGGTGTGCATATTTGCTCTGTCAGAGGTCAGGCTCCACGACCAGCTGTGATGATAGGCATCAGTGAGGATCGCCTGTATAGGTTGTGGGGGAAACCCATCTACAACTTGAAGGGTGGAAGTAATGGGACAATTGGATCGCTTTTGTGTGAGCAGGAGGCTCTCTTTAGCAGGTCCACATGGTGGGAGTGGACTCAGTTGGAGGAGTGGGGATACACAGATGGTCTCAGTGGCAGCAACAACTACATAGCAGAGCAGGTTGAGTATCCAGACTTAGAGAGGATGGGTCTCTCAGATTTAGAGGGAGAGCCTCACAATGATGTGGACCGTGGAGGGGGCAACTCCAGTGGTAGTTCGCCCTCTCTAAGAAGGAGTGTTAGATTATGTAGCTCGGGCAGGCACTTCCACACTAGGGGTGTCTAGTAGTGTGGAAGGGGCCCCCATGATGTCTAAACAACTTAGTGATGGTGGGGATCAGCTAAGTCAACGTGAGATTAAGTCACAACCGTTGCATGTGACTTAAGTTGTCTCATTGCTTGATTAAGTCAGGGCCATGATTAAATGAGAAAATGGATAGGGTTCTTAAAATACCAAGAGAGCCTCATTTCTTATCATCATAAGAGAGACTCACCATCTGAGCTTGAGAGGGAGGTTTGAGAGTGATCAAGGTAGCGAGCTAAGTCGAGCTTGCTAGAGGAGGTCGAGCTAGGGCCTCAGGGATCATGCCAAGGGAATACACCTAAGTTGCACAAAACGGGGAAACGTTTCTAAGTTTCCGAAACCGGGACGGTACGAAATAGGCCCCCCAAAAATGGAAATGTCAAGGGAAGTGCTGTATATAAAATATTATATATATATATATATATATATATATATATATATATCTATATATATCTATAGTTTTTTCTTAAATAAAACATTATTTTGCAAGAAAAAACATAATGTTGCAAAAAAATGCAATAATGATGCAAGAAAAACATAGAAAATGCAAAAAAAAATATAATTGACTGTTTGGGGGCCCCACAGACCCCTTTTTTTTCTTATTTCGCCTCAAAGACGCTCGAAACGTCGGTCGGGAAACGCGGCCGACAGTACCGTATGACATTTACAAATCGGGAAATGCCGTACGGTACGACGTTTCTCGGTCGTACTGTACCCATACCGGTGTTTCGCTTTGTTTCGGGGGGGTGGGGGGGGATCGAACCTCTTTCTCTTGTGCCAGCCAAAGAGCATCACTCTAGGAAAGTCGTACAGACTATACAAACGGATTAGAGAGGATGAGTGAGGGCCAAACTGATGAATATCATCCTGGTCATGTCGTGCAGCAAATAGAATAGGTAAAGGGATTAAGAGTAGTGAAGAAATCGTGTTAGGATGGGAGCCGTACGGTGTCGTACAACTGGTATGACCACTCAACAAGCAGGAGAAGAATCCATACAGAGTCGTACAGGTGGTACGATTTCCCAACATAGTAAATCGATCCAAGAATGCTGAAGACGGTTGAGTACTGAAGCAGATTGCTTTTGGAAGTTATCAGAGGTAGCTCTCAGTTGAGGAGTTATCTCAGACTTAACCACTATAATGTATTCATGAACCATTAGCTGAATAATAAAAGATCTCTAGTATTGCCAGGTTTTCCGCAAAGAAGTGTGGTTTCCAGAGTAAATCTTGTGTTATTTATTGTGTGGTTGTTCTAGCATTGTTTGACGTGTTTACTGTAGCTTAAGTGTGTACTTTTCAGCAATATTAGAGAACAAAACTGAATGTTATTTGCTGTTGAGTCTAAGATTTTCTGCTACAAGTTTTACAGGCCCCCCAAGGGTGTCGTTTTGGTATCCTACGTGTCGAACATAAACATTCTAGGAAACGTTTTCGACACGTTTCCTACCTATTTAACTCTAAAAAAACATTTTTCATTGCTATTTTCTCACTTTCATCTGGATGGAAAGATTTGTTACAGTCTCTCATTGTGCAAATGAAGGGTAAAATTGAGATTTGAAGGGATTACAAGTGTTTTGTAAATGTTCTATTTTATGAAAGAATTGGATCTTTATGTCTATATTTCATTTTTATATTTGTAATTTTTTTGAATATATATGTGTGTGTGTCCTTCGTGTCTTGTTTTTGGGGTAGACGCTGTTGAGATTTGGGTACCTTGGAAAGTGGTCCCCATGTGCTTATGAGTCTCTAAGCACAAAGGGGGAAGACTTTTACCCTCATACTTTACTTTATGATTCTAATTTCACTTTGACTTAGGAGTTTTAAGTCAAAAGTGAAATATGTCACTTAAGTGATAAAGTGACAATTAATTCACAATGTGGGTGAATTAATAGACATAAAGTGACTAAGGAAAAGTGGGTTTCCTTAGTGAGATTATTTGAGTTAATCTCATCCATTGATTAGACATGGCTATATCTAATCTAGGCCATTGATCTTTTAGGGTTGGGATGAGGAGACCAAAAGGAGGGAAAAGTGCATTTGGAGACTCATTTCTTCACTTGAGACTTGTGAGGAAGAGAAGGAGGGCGCACCATCTTGAGAGGAGAGGGTTTGCACTTCATGAGGGTTTGAGCCAAAACCCTTGAGAG
>JASDQU010503999.1:27052-66838 GCA_032191745.1 Picea mariana
GATTAGGATGTGGAATTGTTTCCAATTTTAATTTCTTAACAGTGTCTTCAGATATAAGGTTTGCTTGAGATCTAGTATTAAATAAAGTATCTATTTTGGTATGCTTTGAAACAACCCTTATGTGAAAAAGTTAAATTCTCTCTTTTTCTTGTCGAGTTACATTGAGATTATTGTTACTTGAAGAACTAGTACTTGAAATAGAACCATTACCTTGATAACCCATGGCTGTGATCTTTGTTTCATCACCTGAATCCTTTAAAAATATCTTAAACCACTTTGACTACTTTGACCTTTTGAGGCTTATAGATGACATATGAGGGTCCTCCAACTTCGTAAGGCCATAACTCTCAAACCGTGAGGAGTTATGTGACGTTCTACATACCACCAGAAATGGAATGAAATGTATTATCCATATAGAATAGTATTATCTGAAAATATATCATAACTCATACCGTTACCCATCAAACAAACTTGGGTCCATTACCCAAACTTGGGGTCTCCAACTTCTCATGGCCATAACTCTTTAACCGTGAAGAGTTATGTTACGTTTCACATACCACCAGAAATGGAATGACAAGAACTATCCATATAGGATAGTTTCCTTGAAAAATTCATTGTCCTTCATCTCATTATTCCACAATTAATCATAGGTTCTCTTATTCCGCAAAGTGTCTTCACGTGAGGGATTTCACCATAAGGGGACCACTTTGGAGTTCATCCATATTTACTTCTTATTAACCATGAAAAAAAAATAATGAGTCATATTTACATCAAACAATATTGGGTCCATTACCCAAACCTTTGTGCTATAGGGCTTTCTTCAAGGGTTGACATCAATGACAACCAACCTTAATCAACAAACTACATGTGGGTGATGCAGATCAGATGATGTGGATTAAAGTTAGAATGTTGATTACAAAGAGTAGCTCGAGAAGATACTGATTGGAGACCTCTGAGGGCAGTTGGAAATCCTCGAGCCACAGTGCTCTGAGACTTCCAATTCGGCCTATTGTTGAAGCCCAAGGAAAGGGAGGTATAGCAGTTGATGGATTGTGTAACAGTGAAGGTGTACAATCCTGGGGTGGGACAGGCATGTGGGGAATGAGAGACCGTTGGTTGGAGTGTTGCTGAGGTTTTGTTGGTTGGAGTGTTGTTGAGGTTTCGTACCTTGGCCTAGACCATGTTGATATGGAAGTCTTATCGATCAAAAGATAAGTACAATTCTCTATTTATTGTATGTTGTGTATGTTGTATAAAGGTTATAATGTTATTAAAATTGCATGTATATACATATATATACATTGCATATATGTTTTCATTACCTACATCCATGATTGTACATAATGTGTTTCATATTTTATTTCTTAATAAATATATATACCTGATGCTAATCATGTAATCGATTGGAATGTGATTCAGGTGGAGCAAGAAGGTGTCTTGCAAGTGCATCCGGTGCGCATATTGAACCGAAAGAGAAAACATCTCCAGAATCAAGCCATAGGGCTTGTAAAGGTCCAGTGGACCTAGTACGGTCCTGAGGACGTGACATGGGAGCATGAGGATGCTATGCGGGCATAATACCCACATTTTTTGAAGATTTTGGAAATTGTGTTGATGTTGTGTAAAGAATTGCACTGAGGACAATGCAAAAATAAGGGGAGGGGATTGTAATATCCCCCAGTAGTGCCCCAATTTTATTATGAATTGTAATCATGTTTTTAGGCTGGTGAGACAAGTGTATATAAGATGGAGGGCTTATGTGTTTATTAGGCCGGAGAGCCTAAGTGTTAAAGGCCAAGAGCCTAATTTTGTATATGTAATTATGCAGATCATTAATAAAATATAAACATCATTGCATGCAGACTGACCACAAATAAAGAGTGATGGGGGACTAAGCTTCCACAAAGTTGGGTAAGGGATGAGGATAAGTGTGTGGGCCTAGGGGCTAAGTTAGGGGGCTTACCTCTAAAGGGGATAATAATTTATTATTATTTCCTGAAGGCTAAGGTGGACATGTTGAGTGTTGTCCTAAGTTCCTGTAAAGGGAATGTGTTCTAAGTGGAACTCATGCAACTCCAGGAATACAAGTGTCGACCTGGGTGCATGCATTTAAAAGCCGAAGCGTCAGCTGTGTTGGGGGTTCGCAGGTCATTCTTCCAACCTCCGCCTAGGTTCAGTGGTTATTCTATCATCCATTGTCTATCTTGTTTTTCTCCATCATTAACCTCTTTGTTTTGTCCTCTGGTCACGCATCCTAAAACCAATGAGAACCCGTGGACTGAGCCACGTCTTCTGTGAAACCCAAGTATTCTGTATTTTTTTGAGTCGTGCGGTGTCGTAATTGTGGGTTGTTGTGGCCACGCAGTTCTTGGACTGAGTGTGGATTATTGCCTTCTGTCATTCCTTTGTGAATGAGTGTTGAACCATTATTGTTGTCCTCACCTGGCTGGAGCTGAGTCAAGGAGTGTGTTGAAGAAGCAGGTTGTCAGGCCCGTGGTTGAAGAGGCAGGTTGTCAGGCCTGTGAGCAGCTCTCTCCAGGTGAGAGAATCTATTGGGAAGTGGTTTTCTCCCAAAGAGAGTCTAGCACTAGCTACAGAGCTCTGAGAATTCATGATCCGGCCTGTTGCCAAGACCCAAAGAGGGAGGTGAAGCATCAATGGAATGTGCTTGTGAAGGTGTATACTCTTAGGTGGAACAAGCATGTGGGGAATGAGAGTCTGTGAGTAGTGGGTGTAAGAAGGCTCCTGGAGAGAATCCTTCCAGTTTCATTGTGCAGTGTTCTGGTAACCTTAGCCTAGTCTAAGATTCCCTTGCCCTGGGTGGAGCTTAGTCCCATCTCGGGGGTTACCCACTGCTGAGCGTGATGAGCAGCGTGGTCTATGGCTGGGAGGTTCATGGAAGGTCTGCACATAGTTGGCGGTCTTCTAATAAAATATAAGTAGCACTTTTATGTTCATTTACATGCTTTGTAATGGTACATATGTTGTAAATGATGAGTATCGCCTGTATATGTTGTATATGTTGCATGTGTAGGCTTACTATTATTTCCACATTATTATGTTATATATATGTAGAATAGTCATTCTATGTTTATATAGATGCGTATGTTTTTCTGCAAGTATCTATGTGTGGCATAGCCCAGTAGTTTAAGGTTGGCGCTGTCACATATCAGAATAGAGAAGTAGAGCTGCAGGAGTAGTGGAATTTCTTGGCCTGTTGGTGGTAGGGGATGTTACAATATGGTATCAAAGCTTTAAAGGATAAGTTAAGGTTGTGTAGGTGGAATTTCCCAGCCTGTTGGTGGTCTGGGATGTTACAAAATGGTATCAGAGCTTTAAAGGATAAGTTAAGGTTGTGTTGGTAGATTTTTTAGCCTGGTGGTGGCTGGGAACGTTACAAGGAGGATGGATAATATTGCAAATATATTTCCTTTGGCTGAATAGTAGAAGGCATCACATGTATTTCAAAATGAAGTATGATTTTTTAGATAATTACTTGTATTCATCTCTACATTTGTTGGAGAACCAAGGAATTATTATATCAAGGATCTATGCATTCTAAGAAGAGGTGGTGTCTAAACACACCATTACAACACTTAAGCACGAGTGAGAATAGCTCAACACACAATAGAAAACATACAGAACAAAAAAATCCATTATAGATTGATCCACAAGGCCATCTATATATAGCACCAAATATTAACTAACTCCCTTAAAGTGAGGAAGAAATGGTGCACTTTGATTAGCTAGGTTGCATAACAAACTCCTTAAATTCTACCTCAACCTACACACAAGTTCACTATCTTGGTTGATCTGAGCAACCATTCAAATTCTTAGTCGATCGCTAAGTCATCTCTTCTAGTTTATTGTTGAACAACTATCTCTAGAATATCTAGAGATGTTATGAACCTACTTCACTCATTGTTTCAACACTCCCCAAATTTACACAATGCTTTGGCCATTCAAGAGGTGAAATTAAATTCCCTTTAAAAACCCCCATAATTGTAGCTTGTTGAATTCCAAGCATAACCCAAAGTTTCACAAATTTATCTTTTATTAAATACTTCACAAAAATACTAACAACTTGCTCACATGTGCTGCAATAGATAAGAGACAAATAAATGTCCTCATATAATGAGCATGAAGCTCCATATGCTTCATCTTATTGTTAAAAATGGACTCTTAGTCCTTGTATGGCACTTTGAATATCACAATACAATATAGTCATTTCCTTGACTGGAAACTCAAGCCCACCCCAGAGGTTATGAAACCACACTACTGCGTGCCATCATTAACTGTACCATGATACTCTACTTTTTGATTGAAAGAGAGTCCAAATTTTTCTTTTTTCAAGATCAAACTATGGGTCTAGATCCAAGATGAAACGCATATCTAGATGTATATTTATTTTCATCATCATATTCAACCCAATTTGAGTTGCTATAGCCAACTAATCGGTTCATAATACTGCAATATTTTATACCAAGTTGACAAGTGCCTTTGATATAATGAAAAATATTCTTTGTGGCCTTCAAGTGACTCTCTCACAGATCTTGCATGAACCAAGATACCACACTAACAACAAAGGAAATATCAATTCGACTACAAGTTAAATAAATAAGGATACCAAAAAGCTACCTATAGAAAGTAGCATCGAATTTTGAAGAACCACACTCTTTAGTTAGCTTCACTCCCAACTGGTAAGGTTTAGCACATAGTTTACAATATTTCATTTTGAACCTTTGTAGTAGATTTAATACATATTTAGGTTGAGAAATAAAGATTCCAACACCCACTTGTAAAAATTGGATGCCGAAAAAGGAATGCAACAAACCAAGGCCAATCATCTCAAATGTATCTACCAAATTTTTTTTTCAAACCCAAAATTAAATCAACACTACTATCAGTGATGACTAGATCATCAACATATAATGCAAAAAATATAGTTTTTCCATTTGTATGTAAAACATAGATATAGTGATATGATTCACAACATTTGAAACCAAGTCTGAGGAAAACATGATCAATATTATCATACCATGCCCTAGGGGATTATTTCAGACAATAAAATGATTTCTTTGACTAACAAACAATATTGTCATTCTTATCAAAGATGGGGTTTTTCTTTATATAAAAATCCTTATTGAGATCACCATGAAATACATCACTGTTGACATCCATTTGATCTACCTCCCATATAAAATGAGTAGTGAGGGAAATAATTCATCGAACATATTCATCTTTGCATTAGGAGCAAAGGTTTCAGTGTAGTCGATGCCTTATGGCTGAGAAAAACCCTTTGCTACCAAAAGAGCCTTACGTCTCTCAACAACACCTTTAGATGTGAACGTGGTATTGTAGCCCATCAACATTTCACCACATTCTTTCCTTGCAGTCAAGGAACTAAGTCCCATGTTTTATTCTTCATCAAGGATGATACTCATCAACCATAACATTCTACCATTTAAGATGACCGTGTGCATTTGCATATGTATCAACATCACATGCCTCTAGCACATGTTCCATTTAAGAAACACTTACCATGTTTTTTCTAACTTTTATCCTTCTTTGAGTCATTTACATCTCCTGCATCAACACCAATAACTTCAACTATATTAGTTGACCATATAGGAAGAAAAATATCCCTTGTTGAAGGAGTTATTATATCAAACACTCCATTAATAGGATAAAAAGGGGTTCCACACTCTAGTATAGGGGTTGATTTTCCAATTGACGGTCCTATGTAGTAGTTAGTTGATTCAAAATTCTACAAGATTTCCAATAGATCATTGCTTGACAAGCTAGAAGAGGAATTCAACAAAGTAATATCCAAGGTATTCTCATGAAAGAAAACATCTCTTTTATATGTAATACCCTATTTAATTAGATGAAACAACCTATAGGCCTTTGAATCTTCACAATATCCCATCATGATACAATCATGACTCTTTACATCTAGTTTATTTCTCTTATCATTGAGTCTACACTATGCATCCAAAGGTTATGAGGTGTCAATATTAGGAATTTATCCCACTCCATTTCTCAATAGGATTCATGTCTCATACTTCTTTGGTCAGAATCAAGTTCGAAAGATAGTTTGAGGAGTAAACGACTTATGCCCAAAAATTATTTAGAAATCCTTTGTCCCGAAGTAAACACTAGGCCATTTCTACCAAGGTATGATTCTTCCTTTTAGCAACACCATTCCATTGAGATGTGTAAGGTATATATCTCTACCAAAAGATACCATTTCGTGACAAGTATCTTTCAAAGGTATTTCCCACATATCCTCATCCATTGTTTAATCTTAAATATTTCATAGATCAATTGTATTGCTTTTCAGTGAATTCCCTAAATTCTTTGAATTTTTCAAATACATGATCTTTGTTCTTCTATAAATATACCTAAGTATATCTGAAAAATCATAAGTGAAAGTCAAAACATACCTTGCACCTATGAGTTATTGTTAGTTCAAGGAACATAGGTCATTGTGTACAATTTCTAACATAGTCTTTCTCTCTGAGTCTTGTTTGTTTGAAATACACCCCAACATCGTTCTAAGCACACACTCTTCACATACACCATCAGGGGGGGAAACCATAGGTTCTTCATTAAGCATATCATTCTTTATATGTTGGTGAAAAATTGGAGACTGGCATTCTCAGAGAATTGCCAAAAAAGAGTACCGATGTAGTCTAATAGCACTGGAATATTCAACCTTTCGCAAGGGAAGGAGGTCTCACCTAAAGCACAACTGAGACTTGTGTGAGGTGAAATGAATCAAATAGGACGCGTCATCATGCTTGATGAAACACAATGTGGATTCCTACTTTAACATATAAATAATTATAGTACCAATTGTCTAAACCAGCATAAACATCATATTAACCAGGTTGTGCAACATATAGACATGTCCATACATCAGAATTAATGGTTAAATACCAAATACATAATACAAAAGTAATTGTGCAATGAATAAGCGACAGAGTAATACACATCATAACCAAAATTTTAGGGCCCAAATGATCTCGTATATTATTTGTATCTTAGAATTCATGATCTCGTGAGTACATCCTTCTTATCGTAGCTTATACATCACGGTCCCTATTCTCACAATTATTCTCACAAAATCCATTACAGTAGCTTATTTCACCAAGCTCAATGACAACAATGGTGATAGCTTGATAACAGAGAAAAAACAACAATAATACTAGCAACAATAGTCTAAAAACGCACAATATGATTAACAACCAACCAACCCTTTCCCATTACATATTCCCATATTTCTAGTTTTCTCTCGGGCGCTTCTTGACTTCCTGATTCCGCTATTTTCTTTTCTTGATTATGCTTCTATTTCTTTTCCCACTTTATCCTTGCACATGCTTGGAGCTTCTAGCTCTTTCCACTTACTCGTCCATCTGGCGCATGGTCTATTTTCATTGTTGGTGTTATCACTCCAGGAGTTTTTCTAGGTTGTTACAGATTCCCATATTTCTATTTTTCTCTCGGGTGCTTCTTGACTTCTTGATTTCGCTATTGTATTTTCTTGATTCTACTTCTATTGCTTTTCCCACTTTCTCCTTCCACACGCTTGGAGGTTCTATCTCTTTCCACTTTCTCATCCATTCGTTGCATGGTATGTTTTCATTGTTGGTGTTATCAATCCAGGAGTTTCTCTAGGCTGTGGATTGAGAAATCCTGGTAAATTAATCAATAATTTAATAATTGTAAAGGTGGATCAAGTTGGATGACCTAATAATTCTTTCATTCACTCAAGATACACATGAATTCATTCTAATATATAAGGCCTTCAACTCTAGTTGCTCAGACAGTTAAATTGAGGTATGAAATATGAAGAATGCTCACTATATCAGTAGAAACACACACACATAACTGTACATGTGAATGACCAATTATAGCAGGCGGATTTTACTCATAAGCTTAGTTTATCATTGAAAAGATGAGATGACAGTCATATGTCATTAGATAAACATAATAAAATGCACAAACATTTACTCATAAGCAGAAAAGAGATGGAAAATGGATGTCTGAATAAGACAAAGTGAAAGAAGCTTATGTAATATGTATTCAAAATGTCTTTAAAACATGAAATGTATCCCAAGTCCCCAAAGTTGAACCCTTAGAAATGTGGCCTCCCTTAGAACTGTGGACTCTATGGGCTTAAATAAGCTTTACATAACAGTTATCAGATCCCAAAGAAATGGATCGAAAATCTATAGAATCTCTAAATCAAACCAAATACAACAACTAAAGATCTAGATCCTATTTTTATGGAGTCAATCCATATCTTTTCGTTTGATCTTTAAAGGATCCACCTGAGCCTCCTAATAGGTGTAGGAGAATTATATCCTCGAATTTCACCAGCTAGGACATCCATTCAATGCTTGATTACTGAAATCTAGGCGAATTTAGACTAAATCTACATATACAGGAAAATTCTTAGTTTGCAGTGCAATACACTAGGAAAACATGATTTGTGCTACAAACTGGTTGTGTATGACTGTCTTTGAAAAAAAGAGTGAAAATTTGATGTGGTAGGTGAACTAAGTGTTGCAAGGTGTTGTTGTAAATATGATCATTCATAACATGACCTGTGTAGCCTTTAAAATCGGAATCCTCTTCACTTTGACCTCCTTTTCACTTCATCTTAAAAGTGCAAATTAATCAAAACACTCCCATCACTAACATCAAAACAAAGCATACTAATACTGTGATATCATATGCCTTTGAATCTAGGATATTTGTCTTCGAATCTAGAGCATTTATCATCTGTATAGTTGATGTCAGGCACAATGAGGCACAATGATTCCAAGGAAAAATGCCAATTGCTCATTCTCATTAAGAAAGTTATCAATATTTCTATTCAAAACCATCCTCCCAACATAACCATTTTCATTGTTGAAACCGACAGAGACATGGCCAAAAGTTCTCTCTTCACCAAATTTTCAATATATAGTGTATCTTAAAACATTTCTTAGCCCGAGAGAGTTAACTGTCAAGAATTCAAAAAGGTCATCAAGAGGGAGGACATTAGATAGATTGGGTGTTATGGGCCTGAACCTGATGCTTGCATAGATTAATAATAGTGTGCTCAAAATGAAATTCATAAGCCACCAGAGATGAAGAGACTTTGGATGTGTTGTAACTTTGGATTTCTTCTCATGTCTAACTATTTCACCGAATGCAATCCATGAAAGTGTTTCGACTACTGTGTATGTTTTCTCATGGATAACCCACTTGGTCGTAAGGCTTTAGTATTCCAAATCTCCAAATCCAGAGACCAATATGTAATAAACTTACAATTCCTATGACAACTAAAGTTGCTCTAAATTTGAGACTAACTTCGAGGTTCTGGCTCTGGCAACCAGTTTTTCTAGGGAGTGATTTTCCCTCCGATGATCTCAGTCTTGAACAATTTTTTCAAAAATGTTGGCAATCCTTTGACATGACAATTGTAGGCGAGCAACTGGAAACATATAGCTTGTGGGAAAATAATCTCATTTCCATTGTATCATTCATACCAAAACCTTCAGACAAGAAACGCAGTGATATTGTGTATACAGAAATAAGAACAAAGCTATTTGAAATACCAGGATTCAAATTACAATCTACTCCTCTGTTCTTCCAAACAAGATCTTATAAAAAATCATGAACATTGAACTTGTTGATTGTGATGGTCTAGATGAGGAACCGAAGTTTATCAAAAGACGACAGAGCTTCCACTGCATCTTTTCAACCTTGTTGATTTCTCTTCAATCTCCATTTCCTAGGAATGCCTTATATATTCCCTGTTATCCATTAAAAATCTATGCATGCTCTCGCTTGATGACAAATTTCAACCTAGAATGATAAGAGCAGGAGAAACACCAATGAAAGGGTTAGAAGTGCCAATCATGAAATGGAATACCTTCTGATGAGTCCATCCAATGTGAGGGTTTCGCATTTGAATCCTTAAAAACTGTATATAGGTGGCCATTGCAATAAGGCCATCAGTAAACGCCAAGAGAACATAAATGATGAACATAATAGATGAAAGGCAGTGACTCGAGCTCATAAAGTTGATCTTCAGCCTCAGCTTGATTTTTCCCAGCAATTTACTGAAGCACAGGCTCTGTAATTTCTCTTTAACCTCAAAGTAATCCTTCGACTGACAATGTAACATCCCCGGACATCTCTTACTGGGCCATGCTATGCCCGAGAAATCTTATGTCCTCTCTGTGGAACATACCGTCACATACCCAGCATCCAACTGAGCTATGTCACATAAATTTTTCTAACTGCATGCATTTAAAACATACACACACAACACTCCTGCAAAAGATTTATATATATAATGTAACAGACAAATACATTACGTAAATGCATGAATTCACACTGTAATAAAAGTAAACATAGACATGCATCATATACAGAAAATACCCATAAATATTCAGACAGTTATAAACACACATGAGATAAACCCATAAAATAAACACGTAAATAACAATGCAGTGTGTAAATTCATCACACAATTGGCACTTATCTTGGCAAGAATGTCACCAACTACATGCAGACCTTCCATGAACTTCCCAGCCTTAGACCACACTGTTCATCACTCTCAACAGTGAGTCACCCCTGAGCTGGGACTAAACTCCACCCGGGTAAAGGGATTCCTAACCAGGCTAAAGCATCATAGACAACAAGAAAGACGTTGTCTCAGGTGCCAACTCAACTAACAACCTACAATCGCTCATTCCCCACATGCTTGTCCCACCCAGGAAGTGTGCCCCCTCTCTGCTCAAGAGTCTTTCGGCTGCCCCACTTCCTTTCTAGGCTTCAGCAACAGGCCGGACAGGAAGTCTCAGAGCACTGTAGATGTGGTTTAGGACCTTCAGGAAATCAATTCCCAACAATTCTCTCACCCAGAGAATTGCTCACGGGCCTGAAAAATCGCCTCTTCAATATCCCACGGGCCTGACAACCCACTTCTTCAATCCAAATCCCAAGCTAACCAGCTACACAAACAAGTATGGCTATGGATACAGGTTCCGGTACAGTGACGTGAATGTACGAGTATATCTCAATGGTGTGAATGGTCATGGAATAATGATTGAATGATGGAATAAAAAATGATGGGAGAGTGTGTGAAAATGAACTAAGTCCCAACAATATGTATGCATGTCCCCAACTTGACACTTGTCATGTTGGGAGTTACTTTGGCCCACTTGTCCCCAACTTTAGAACTTAGGATAAAATAATTATCCATACTTTATACTTTAAGAAATATTAATATAATATTCCTTTTTGGCTTAAGCTCCCTAGCTTATCCCTTTCCTTAACTTTTATCCCCCACCCTTTCCCTAACTAGTGGATTTTAGTGCCCCATCTCTTTTATCGTGGTAGGTCTGCGCGCAGTGATGTATTTTATATTAATGCTGATACATTTACAAAAGTAGGCTCACCAGCCTTTAACATCTAGGCTCTCCGGCCTAATCAAAACATAAGCATCCTAGCTTATAATAACTGGCTCACCAGCCTATAAAACAAAACATATACACAAAGGTTTTTTGGCCTCAATATCGCGTGCACTTAATATGTTGCGCGCAGTATCCTGGAATGTGCACACTTCCTCATTTTACTGCATAGTACATGCACGCACTATGCCATGAAATGTGCATACAAAATTATATCAAACATATCACCAGCTTATGTACATTTGTATTTATATTTACAATTGGGTTCAGCCTAGGGATATTACAATCCCCTCCCCTTATTTTATGCATTGTCCTCAGTGCAGCATGTACACACATACAACAAAATTTCAAAAATATTCAAAAAGATGCGGGTATTTTGCCCGCATTGCATCCTCATGCTCCCAAGTAGCATCCTCGGGACCATACCAGGTCCATTGGACCTTTACAAACCCTATGGCTCGATTTTGGAGCTGTTTGATTTTTCAGTCTAGAATGCGCACCGAATGCACTTGGAAAGTGCCTTCTTGCTCCACCTGGATCACATTCCAATCAATAAAATGATTAGCATCAAGTATATATTTCTTGAGCAATGATACATGGAATACATTATGAACAGACATAGATGCAGGCAATGCAATCATATAAGCTACTGGACCAATCCTTTCTAGGATTTCAAATGGCCCACAATAGCGAGCTGCCAACTTTGAATAATTTCCCAACTTCAGGTAACTTCTGTTGGCCTTCACTTTCAAGAATACATGATTACCCACTTTAAATTTCCTGTGAGTTCTGCCTTTGTCAGCATAGATTTTATGCCTGTCTTGGGCAGCCTTTAAATTTTGTTTTATTTTTATCATTTTCTCCTCCATTTCCCTAAGAAAATCTAGCCCAACCACTGCTCTGTTTGTTGGGTTATCCCAGCTTATTTTTGTGTTGCACATTCTGCCATAAAGTGTCTCAAATGGGCTCATCTTTAGAGATGCTTGGTACCCATTGTTATAAGAAAACTCTACCAAGTGTAGGTAGTCTTCCCATTTTGATGTTTTATCCATCACATACATCCTCAACATATCTTCAATCACTTGATTTACCCTCTCTGTTTTTCCATCCGATTCTGGATGATAAGTTGTACTAAAATTTAAATTTGTTCCAAATCCATTAAATAATCCTTTCCAAAATTTTGAGGTAAATTTTGGATCTCTGTCAGACAAAAATTGTCTTGGGTATGCCATGTAATATGGAAATTTCTTTCATATAAACATCAGCAATGTTTGTTGCCTTGTGAGTGAGATTAACTGGAATAAAATGGGCATCTTTAGTAAGCTTATCCACCACTACCATGATAGAATCATGTTGCTTGTTTATTTTGGGCAGTTTAGTGATGAAATCCATTGTTACAACTTCCCATTTCCACTCAGGAATGGGTAATAGATATAGCAAACCAGTTGGGTGTCTATGCTCAGCCTTTACCTTTTGACATTCCAAACATCTGGCAATAAAATCAACAACCTCTCTCTTCATGCCTGGCCAATAATATTGGCTTTTGACTGCTGCAATAGTTTTCTGATATCTTGGGTGCCCAGCATAAGGTACATTATGCATTTCTCCCAATATCAGATTTTTCAATTCATTAGAATTTTGTACAAAAATTCTTCCCCTATACATGAGAATTTCATCATTAACTAGCTTATATTCCTCAATTTTCTGCTGCAAAATACCTTGCTGTAATTTTGCCACTAATTCTTTGTAATGCAAATCTGATTTGGCAGCCTCTGTAATTGTATATTTCAAATATGATTGGTACATGCTAATGGTTGTAGCATGCAATTCATGCACTCTTTTGCTGAGTGCATCGGCCACTTTGTTCTCTTTCCCCTTGATATGCTTTATATCAAAATCATATTCACTTAGAAATTCTAACCATCTGGTTTTCCTAGCATTTAGAGTTGATTGATCAAATAAATATTTCAGACCATTATGGTATGTTCTTAGCTCAAACCTTTTTCCCATGAGGTAGTGTCTCCATTTCCTCAAGGCATGCATTATGGCTGCCAACTCCAAATCATGAGTGACATAGTTTCTTTCATGCTCCTTCAACTTCCTTGATTCATAACATATAACAAACCCATTTTGAATGAGGACTCCACCAATTCCTTCTTTACATGCATCTGTGCATGCAATGAAGTCTTCATTTGGGTCTGCAATCCTTAGTATTGGAGCACTTGTTAATAATTGTTTCAAGTGTTGGAAACTCTTTTCACAATCCAATTTCCACTGAAACTTCACACCCTTTCTTTGCAAGGAAGTGATTGGGTGTGCAATCTTTGAGAATCCTTCAATGAATCTCCTATATTAGCCTACAAGACCCATGAATGATCTCACCTCTGTCACATTCTTTGGCACTTCTCATTCCTTAATGGCTTCTATATTCTCAGGATCCACCGCTATCCCATCCTTTGAAATGATATGTCCTAAATAATGAATTTTCTTTGGATAAAATGAGCACTTGCTCAATTTGGAATACAACTGATGCTCCCTTAACACTTGCAAAACCATCCTCAAATGATGTTCATGCTCTTCTTTTGAATTGTAATATATAAGAATGTCATCCAAAAAGACAATGACAAACTTGTCTAAATATTCTCGGAAAACACCATTCATTAAACACATGAAAACAACTGGTGCATTTGACAACCCAAATGGCACCATTGTGAACTCATAATGACCATACCTTGTCCTGAAGGCGGTATTTCTAATATCTTCCTCTTTAATCCTTACTTGATACTACCTTGACCTAAGATCTATCTTTAAAAATATATTTCCATCCTTCAATTGATCAAAAAGATCATCAATCCTTGGCAGAGGATACTTGTTCTTAACAGTCACTTTATTCAATTTTCTGAAATCAATTCACAATATTAATGTTCCATCTTTCTTCTTCACAAACAAGACTGGGGCACCCCAAGGTGACACACTTGGGCATATATACCCCTTCTTCAAAAGTTCTTCAAGCTGCATTTGCAACTCCTTTATCTCTAGTGTACTCATTCTGTAAGGAGTCTTTGACACTGGAGCTACTCCAGGCATTAGATTTATAGAAAAATCAATATCTCTCTTTGGGGGTAGTCCTGGTACCTCCTTGAACACATCTTCAAAATCTTCCAGTACTGCATGATCTTCCAAGTTTGGCACCTTATCTTTAGGTGTCTCTTCCATATGTGCTGCAAATATTTGACACCCTTTTCTGTAACATTTCTTCAGCTGCAAAGCTTAAATTTCTCTGATGGTTACTTCCCTGGAAATTCCCTGCACTTTCCTTAGGGTCCCTTCGTCATCCAAGCAATTAAATGCCTTTTTATGATAGTCTAGAATGGCATGATGTTGGTCCAACCAATCCATCCCAATTAGACAGTCATAGGAACCTAAAGGCAAGATGTTCAAATCTTCCCTGGTGTTCAGTCCATTCATGTCCATAAGACATGACTTAACCATCTCATTAACTTTTCTTTTGGCTACTGTAGCCAGTTGCACCAACCAAGATTTCCCATGCTTGCCTCTTGGAAAATGAAAACTTTCCACCATCTTAGGATCTATATAACTAGGACTAGCTCCTGAAACAATTAAAATAGCAATGGTTTGGTTATTGATCATACCTTCCACTTCAATCATATGTTATTGACACTCTGCTTTCTTGTTGTCCAGGGCTGCATAGATCCTTGGTACATTTCTACCAATGTCCTCCATCATTTCAGATTGATGTACATTGTGAACAGTTCTCCCTTTTTCACCTCTGTGAAGACAATCTCTGAAAATGTGATCTCCTTTACAAACCCAACATTGAATAGATGGCTTCCTTGGCCTTTGACCCCATGTTTCAATTGTTCTGGGCTCTCTAGGAGTTTGTTGTCCCTGTGGATTATTTCTGAAGGATGGTGGCTTAGATCCCTTCTTCCTCTGATCCACCTTGAATTTATTTTGGTCTTCCCAATATTTTTGGAAATTCGGCCTTGCTTTCTGCTGATCATATAGGAATTTATCTCGCCTTATGGTCTCCTCCAGTGTCTTTGGATCATCATATTATATTTTTTCACTGATGAATGACGACAATACACTCAAATACCTTTGAATTTTAATTGTCTCATCATTGATGAAAGAGACATACTTCAGCAATTCTAAAAACCTTCTTTCATATTCATCTATGGTCATACTCCCAAGCTTGAGTTCAAAGAACTCTTTCATTTTCTTGTCATAGTATCTCTTAGTCAATTATTTCTTCTCAAAATACTTCTTGAATTCCCTCCAAGTAACACTTTTCTCTTTAATGTGTTGCACCTGCACACGCTGATCCCACCACATGGATGCCTTTCCCTTGAGTTAATAGATGGAAATTCTACCTTCTGCATAAGAAGAATAATTATGCAATTGAAAATACTTTTTCATGCCCAACAGCCATGTCTCTGCATCTTCATCCTTCTTGTGCTCACCATCAAATGTAGGAGGTTTCATTTTGTTCATTTCTCCTCATAGCTCATCCACCCCAGACCTCTTATGCTTCCTGATAGGGGATGGAATTGAGTTGTTATGTGCTCTCTTATTGGAATTCCTCAGGGAGTGATGGTGATGTCTGCTAACACTTCTTGCTCTTATCTTATCATCAGAATACTTGTGACTTCCTGATTTGCTTGAGCCACTCTCCTTGTCCAATTTCTTTTCAATTCGGTTCAATCTCTACAATAACTTCATGTTGAATTCATCCTACTGCTCCTTGGCTCTCATAAACCTTTCATTATCATCTTTATGGCTTTGTACATCCTTCTGCAAATTTTTAATGGTCTCTTCCATATTCATGTTTTCATTCCTTTCATCTCCATGTCCATTGGAGTTTGTTTCTTCAATGCCCAAATGGACATCCATCCCTCTAATATCCTATCGCTAGCTGTAAGTCCCTTGTTCATATTCAATACTCTTAACTCTATGTTGAATCTTGAATTGATCTAGTTGTTAACTCTACAAAATGTGCAGCCAACAAAACTTTGTCAGGCTAATTGTTTCAACAATTTCATGAAAATATGAACCATTATGGATCAATAAAATATCAGAATTATTTCCTCTGATTTCCTAAGAAATCAAGTGCTCAGGTCAATTTTCTGGGTGTATATTTATATTACACTATCCAAGACCTTTCCAACACCTGCTCCCATGCTCAATTCCGAGTCTCGAGCAAAAAGTTATGGTTATTTGAAAATTGTCCATTAATTTTTCTGTTCATTTTTCAACTTGGCGCAACTCTACGCTGTAATTATGCATTTTTGTACCTAATCCATTGGATTTTTCGTAGGATATCAATTGGGTTTCCTCATATACATATTATGGACATTCTTTCCAAGTTTCACCTCATTCTGGGTTCAAGGCTGCTAGTTACATCCTGCTAAAGTTTACGCCATTTTGTGTTTTTGGTCTGGAATGCTATAGGTACCTTCTTTTCCATATTAAACATCTTTATCATGCCTAGAAACTTAATTCATATTTGGGACTGTTTTCTATGGCTCAATATCTTTCCATTGACTACTCATGCACCTCAATCTGATTCTGGAGCAGAAAGTTATGGCTCTCTGAAGTTAGATGGGTCTTAAAATTTACCCTCCATTGTTTGTGTTGAAACTTTCTCATAAAAGTTCAGTTTGACAAACGGCTTACGCCATTAGAAATCTCTCTCCGAGATCTTTTATTTGAGCTGAGGTACACCTTTGTCTTGTGGTTTTTGAGTTGCTAAAAATTCTCTTAAGGCCCTCAAAAATGCGTTGCAAAAATATGACGTTCAAATGATATAACACATTGCAGAAAATCATTGGTTTTTTGTTGTTGTTCACCCTTCAAACAACTTTGCGCAAAAAAATTTCAACCTAAACCCATATTCACCATGTGCAGCAACAACACAGGGTAAATCATGCTACGCGCACTTTAAAATCATTGTGTATCACTTCTATTTTGCGCCAATAATTGCGCACTACTTTTGTGTCACGCTCCAATATCTACCGCACGCAGTTTTTGTATCGTGCATTGATATTCCACGCGCATTGTACTCTATGCGCTGCACCATGCCAGAGTTTAGTACGTCTCCACCGCGCACCAAAACTCTGTGTGCACCACTAATTAAACTGTTGCGCGACAACATATACCCACATTGCACGCATACCAACAACCTCCTCTACGCACAACACGCGCGTCATTATTATGTGTGTGCACACCGTGCAATGATAAATTTATTGTGAGGTCCTGTACCCCGATATTTTTCCCTGCAGCGCCGAAATTTAGCGTGCACACCCACACACTAACATTTTTCCGCGTGGCACCAAAATTTAGCGCACGCACCAGCACGCCAATACCTTGTCGTGCAGTGTCGAATTTTACCTATCACAAGCTTTTCACTATGCATCATGCATTTTTAGTGTGCCCACCTGTGCACATTCATTTTTATGCGCATCAATTCCTCGTGAATTCCACTGTAGAAATTGGGGCTTTTGGCTTAACTTTTTCCCCAATTTACCATCGACATTCTACAACCATGAAATTTGTTCAATTTCACCCCGATAACACCAATTCAACCTATGCAACAACAAATCATTGTAAGTTGACATTTCTAGAACAAATTTATCTAAAATCAATTTGCGAATTGAGAATTTTAACCATTAAACTCGCTCCATCTGTCATGGCTTCACTGTAACTTCAAATTTGACCCATTCTAGATCCGAATTTGCTAAAACAGATATTAAATCGGGAATATCTCGTCACTTAGCCGAATTTCTCCATTTTCTCATGAATTTAACAACATAAATTGGGGCTTTTCCCCAATTCCACCCAGTTGATGTTACTTTTTACCATGGATGCTCTACAAACTGAAATTTGGCCACTTCGAAATAAATCCTCTGTGACATTTCGCTTCAACACAACTTTCTAGGCCCATCCAGGCTCAATGTTGAAAACTGAAGCTCTGATACCATGTTGTAACGTTCTCGGCCATCTCTTGTCAGGCCACGCTACACCCGAGAACATTTACGTCCTCTCTGCAGAACATATCGTAACATACCCAACATCCAACTGAGCTATGTCACATAAATTTTTCTAACTGCATGCATTTAAAACATACACACACAACAATCTTGCGGAATCTTTATATATAAAACGTAACAGACAAATACATTACATAAATGCATGAACTCACACTGTAATAATAGTAAACATAGACATGCAGCATATACAGAAAATACCCATAAACATTCAGACAGTTATAAACACACATGAGATAAACCCATAAAATAAACACGTAAATAACAATGCAGCATGTAAATTCATCACACAATTGGCACTTATCTTGGTAATAATTTCACCAACTGTGTACAGACCTTCCACGAACCTCCCAGCCTTACACCACACTGTTCATCACTCTCAACAGTGAGTCACCCCCGATTTGGGACTAAACTCCACCCGAGTAAAAGGATTCCTAACCAGGCTAAAGGCTCATAGACAATACGAAAGACTTTGTCTTATTTGCCAACTCAACTAACAACCTACAGTCCCCCATTCCCCACATGCATGTCCCACCCAAGAAGTGTGCCCCTTCTCTGCTCAACAGTCCTTTGGCTTCCCCGCTTCCTTTCCGGACTTCAGCAATAGGCCAGACAGGAAGTCTTTGAGCACTGTAGCTGTAGTTTAGCACCTTCAGGAAATCAATTCCCACCAATTCTCTCACTTAGAGAATTGCTCACGAGCTTGACAACCCGCCTCTTCAATATCCCACAGGCCTGACAACCAGCTTCTTCAGTCCAGCTCCCAAGATAACCAGTGACACAAACAAGTATGGATATGGATACAAGTTCCGGTATAGTGACGTGAAGGTACGAGTATATCTCAATGGTGTGAATGGTCATGGAATAATGGTTGAATGATGGAAGAAAAAATGATGGGAGAGTGTGTGAAAATGAACTAAGTCCCAACAATATGTATGCATTTCCCCAACTTGACACTTGTCATGTTGGGAGCTACTTTGGCCCACTTGTCCCCAACTTTAGAACTTAGGATAAAATAATTATCCATACTTTATAATTTAAGAAATATTAATATAATATTATGTTTTGGCTTAAGCTCCCTAGCTTAGCCCTTTCCTTAACTTTTATTCCCCACCCTTTCCCTAACTAGTGGAGTTTATTCCCCCATCTCTTTTATCATGGTAGTTCTGCGCACAGTGATGTATTTTATATTAATGTTGAGACATTTACAAAAGTAGGCACACTGGCTTTTAACATCTGGGCTCTCTGGCCTAATCAAAACATAAGAATCCTAGCTTATAATAACTAGCTCACTAGCCTATAAAACAAAACATATAAACAAAGGTTTGTTGGCCTCAATATTGCATGTTGCGCGCGGTATCCTGGAATGTGCACACTTCCTCATTTTACTACGCAGTACATGCGCGCACTATGCCATGAAATGTGCATACAAAATTATATCAAACAGCTCACCAGCTTACGTACATTTGTATTTATATTTACAATTGGGTTCATCCTAGGGATATTACAGATAAACTAAAATGTCGACACCAACACAACCTAAAACATAAGATATCCTCCTGTTGTAATGCTTGCAATTTCATGTCGTGGCTTGGTTTTCAGGCTTAAGTTACCAATTTGACACCTGCAATCACTTGGCACTTCAACTCATATGTCTTCTCGACGTATTGATGTGACACAACCCTCCATATCTACAGAGCTGGCACCTATAAAAAGCACTTGTCTGCATTTTGTTTTTTATTTTACCTCTTGAACAAGATCCCACATGCATCGAGAAATTAAATATTAACATGTTTATATATGTTGAGGCTTATAACTCTAATCAATGAGACATGTGGAAAAGGAATGGCTCGACGCTTGCGCTTGGCTTTGGTGACTTATATGCTGGTTTGGACTTGACATATGAACACGGAGTTTGGCATAGTTTGAGGACTTCGATATGTGATATAGCTTAGACTTAAGATTAGAACACTTCGAGCACATATTACCTTTTGGAGAAATCTATGAAAATGTATATTTTTGTTTTAAAATATAATAAAAACATAAAAGCTAGGGTTACAAGCCAAATAACAATTATTGTGTTTTTTTGTAATGCAGGTCAAAAAGACAGACCATAAGGTTCACGGGCAGAAAGTGATCAAATTAAAGCTTGTCAAGACTAGATAGGAGATGTGAAGATTATGACAATGGGTAAAAGATCAAAATAATATGACTATTAACACAATTTTAATGAAGAGCGCTTAAAATTATATATGAAAAATTTGGGCGCTAATAGTTGGCATGATTGCAGTTAGCTTTTCGGTCATCCTAGTTGTTTTCTGGTACTTCTAATCCTCTGCTAGGATGTTTCACTTTCTCGCAAAACTTTGGCCTTTCCACAAAATCAAGTTCTCTTCAAAAATTTATGGCCCAACAGGCCTCAACCACAACCTTTGACTCGTCCCAAGTCAACCTATTGGCTCTTTTCCATGACCTTCCAAAAACAGAGGGCCCAACTCTGGTACAATGGAATGACTCTGCTCACAAAAATGGTCATCGTGCTCAATGTGGTCCTGACATTTCCTTTCCAAAATCGAGGCTCCCACAACAAATTCCTAAGTGACAATCACATAGGACTCCTCTGGTTGAGTAGCCAATAGAGCACTCCCTTTGGTATCAACAATGGATTTGTGTTGTTACATCCAGATGTACTCATCCTGCACGGTAGGTAGGAAGGTTTAGATCTCCTTCTTGGTGGCCCAAATAGACACATCCAGCGCATCAAGTCTTTCATATTCAACCTAAATTTTTGCAAACTTGGTAGCCTGCTCCATTGGGTCAATGATGTCCTGGGCTTTCATGTTCATCCTGTTAATTTGAGTGTGCAATTCTTCAACAGAGTGGCTAAGATGTTCCAGCAAGCCGACCCATTCATTGACCAAATCAAAGAGCTGACAACACTCCTCGACCCGAGCATGAAGAGAGGACTTAATGGTGTTTCCATTCGCAACTGCGTGTTTAATATTCTATAACATCTATTGGGGCTTATCGTTTTCCTTTAATTTGATCATAACTAACTCCTGTTGCAGGGTATCATTCTTTGCAGCCAACTGTGACCAAGCACAAAAAATTATCTCAACTCGTTGTGGAGGCGCAACTGGAGTGATGTCTTTCGGAAGCTCATGAACAAACTATCGAAAAGAGGGACGGACTTAAGTAAATTTGTCTCACACAACCACAATAGTGGATTTACCTTGAATACACAATCCATGTTGAAATTATGTGGCAGAAGTGACATCTTGCAGGTGTTGTGTTTGTTGTTGGATCTCGTTACTAGTGTGTTCGACTATAAGGATCCTTTGTTCAATTTGATCAGTGGAAGCCTGAATAAGAGTCAAGATTTGCGGCGTAGCCCAAGTGGCAAGCTCACCGTTGGCAAGAGACAAATCCAATTTTGATATGGATGCAAGCGTGAGGCCACTGGAAATAGAACGCTTGAACTTGCTAGGGGTGCCAATGTCGTATGAACCAGTTGATGTGGCTCTGAAACTATGCATAATTCAGTCTTGGACCTCCTGTGGAAGTGTGGAAACAACCTCTGTCTACTCCAGGCACATCTCCAGGATAGCTCGACACTGGTGGGGGTCCTATAACATAAGTGAAATATGATCCTTGATCAATCTCGTGCCGTGAGATGAATGGGTATCATCCTGAGTATCCAACTGGTATTTTGGAGGATCGTGGTCCATCGAAAAGTGTGTCTCTAGCCTTTTTTTTGGCTCTTAATGAATAAAATATTTTGGTTGCGTCTCTAGGGAGACTTGGCTATGTGGAACCTGGGGAACAAAGAATAGGAGTGGAATGATGGTTCCGGTAGGTGTAGCAGAGGGATTTTCAAACTCTGGAAATGTGGTCTCGAAAAGGGTGTGAGTGGGGGATAACGGAGTTGTGAATAGTACATCGAAAGGTAAATAATTTTGTTGGTTGGGTAGTTTATCAAGGATGAGGGTAGAATTTTGCATCACTGGAGGATCATCAAGGATGGTTATTACAAGGATCGATGAAGGAATTGTGGTAGTGGTGCATATCAAAGGGGAAGCAGTACACGTTAGAGGTGGAAGGGAAGACAATAGAGTGGCTTCAGTGACAAGGGGGTCAAAGACATATTTGGAGGGAGAAACGATGCATTGCTTTTTTAGAGGAAAAACCTAAGTAAAAACCTCACACAATTGGTTACCCAAGATGGTGGCGTCGTCCAGAATGGTGGAAAATAGGATCTAAACTATCCCCCTTGGCAAGGCTTACTCTTCTCCTTTGTCTTCCCCTTCCTCTAAGCTCGAATGAATTCATTCCCTTTTTTTGGAACTGGTACCTACGTTAGGGGTTTGCATAGGAACAAACCATTGTGTGACGACAAGAATTGTGTGGGAGACACCTGAGCGCTTATTTTCGATAGTGACACCCAACCATGTGGTGACTTATTTATCAAACACTGCCTCATCCAGATAAAATGGTAAAGGAGTCATATGGAAAAGAGATGGAAAAGATCCAAGAGGTCGTACAAACGTATGGTCACAACTCATATCAAATCAGATGTTGTGAGTGTGACGATTTAGCAATGACTATGGGATTCATAGCCTTTTTTTGTGGTGATAAGGGAGTTATACCACTGAGAAAAGGATGCAATGTGAGTTGTTTTGTTGGTGGTTGCAATGCGAATATGCCAAGTGTCGAAGAGTTTGGTGATACGACCATCAGACGTGTGAGAGATGTTTTGACCCTTCAGCGGCTACCACTTCCACATATAGAATGCTACTAATAAATATCCATATATGAAGTATCTGACCTTCTCATGCGCATCTGTGCAAGCTTGGAACGGTTCGATGAACAGATATTTACACCAATTCAATGGTGCGCCCTTTTTTGTAAATTCAGCTACTGCGATGGCATCAAGTGTGCACTCTCCTTTCATGTAATTCTTTGGTACTTTTCCAATAATAAGATAATAGGCCATGCAATCTTGTTCATCGTTGATCAACGCAATGTGCATTTTGTTACCTCCTCGCCTAGTTCTGTATTTGTCATATAAGCTAATTTCACCTTGTTTTCGCCCATGCTTCCCAGAGCCTTGGAAGTCGTCTATAACATATTGCCCTTCCATGGACAACCCGATGAGCTTATGAATTTCCTCTACATGGATGGGGTATGCCTAGTATAACTAGAAGGTATTATTGTGCACTCAGATGATAAGGCATTTTGTGCACCGATCGACTTCTCCAGTAGTACCAAAGAATGGTAGGTCACGAAGACTTATCAAGTTAGATTCCCATAGAGGTACGAACTCAGGTTTCCACTACCACTAAAAATGTCCATCCGATAGTGTGTTGCAATCCATAAATGCATGAATAGACATTTGTGGAAAGAGGGAAGTGTCTATGAAATACAAATCGACCAATCGAATTTTCTTGACCTTCCCATGGAGATCACCCTGAACTATAACACGTAGATCAATAATTTCCTCCGGAATAGAATTCTTGGGAAGGGATCCTTGACTAGGAGTATGTACCATTGTAACATACCGACATTGGTAGACAAACTGAACTGGTGGAGAAAGGTGCAGGCTCACAGAGTTCTCAGGGGGATCCAGGACTGAATATACAAAGAACTTGATGAAAACATGATATTGGTGAGCAGTCATCCAAAGGCGAGTTTAGAGGAAACATTGGGGGATGGTGAAGACATTAACAACCATTAATAGAGATAACATGGCAACCATTTTAGCATTAACATCAGACATGACGATTAGAAACAACAAAATCTACGAGGCGATGTGGGCAGTTAAGAATAGAAGTGGCAACACGACGCAAGGATATTGGGGTGAATGTAAAAGTAATGGTGTCACCAACGATCACTCTAAATGTATTGAAAATTGTGAGGAAGTAAATGACTCCAACTAATAATGATGGGACATTTGACTAACCCAGTGACAATGAAAAGCACAGGTTTTGATCTTGGAAGATACAAGATACGAAGGGATTTGATTTATACCTCCTCGACCACAAAGTTAATATTTGGGCTGGATAAATTGATAGGGACTACTAGATACTAGGAAAAGTGACAGTCGAACATGCCACCAATCTATTGACGGAAACAAAAAACAACAACTAATGAAAAATCCTACCTATTGTATGCACTCCCGCGTATAGGAGCATTTCACAATTATACTTATTGAACGGAAATGTAGGGCTTCATGTGGGCGCCATTCACCAATCCGTGATGAATAATACCATCTATTTTTGTGATCCTAACAACACCAGATTCATGGATTTCCAAAACTATAAAAGGTCCCAACCAATGCATCTATAGCTTCTCCAAATGTTTATGATACTTGTTATCGTATAAGAGGACTTGGTCACCTTGTGCAAATGACTTATGCTTAATAAGTCGATCATTCCAAGCCTTTTTTCGTTCCTTTTCCACTGTCCAATGAAAATCTGCTAAGAATCGAGCTTCTTCAAGTTCCATTAATTCCTCAATTCTTGTTACAGGGGATTCATCATATGTCATCTTAGTAGCTTGCGTAATGAATAGACTCAGAATTATAAACTCAGATGGCACTATCGCTTCTCATCTATAGACAAACTGAAATGGGGTATACCTATGTAATCTCTTTGTAGTGGTTTGGTAAGCCCATAACACAACTGGAACTCTCTCATCCCAATCATCCTGATTGATACAACATACTTTGATTAAACCCCTTTCTAAGACCTTGTTGAATGCTTCTATTGTTCCATTCACTTAAGGATGGTATGGACTGCTCTTATGGTGTTGAATCAAAAAATATATTGTGAGGGTCGTGATAGTGTCACTGATAAAATGAACTCTTTGATCACTAGTCAAGCTTCGAGGACAAACAAACCCGGTAATTATATTCTAAAAAATGAATCGTCTTGTTGTGTATGTAGAACAATCCTGAACAACTTCTTATTCATCCCAACGAGTCAAGTAATCAGTTGTGGTAATAATGTATCTTGCCTTAGAATACCTTGCAGGGGGTATATCGAACAAACGAAATCAACATCTCACTTTTCAAAGACTTGCATTGCTCGAATAGGGTGTAAGGGTAACTCGTCATGATGGGATGGCTTTCCAACTCGCTAACATACATCATACTCCCTAGCATATTCTTTGGCATCCTTGAACACCATTGGCCACCATAATCCTATTTGTAATACCTTCCAGATAGTTTCCTTTCCATCGATGTGTCCTCCCGCAACTCCATTGTGACACTCCCATAGAATTTATGATATTTCATGGTAAAGCACGCAACATATGAGGATGTTATCCAATCCTAATTTGTACAAGTGTCCTGCAATCAATTGATATTTTGTTGCTCGAACCACTAGGTGTCACTTTTAAGTTGTGGAATAACCTTCAGGATAGGCACCCGTGCTAAGAAATAACGCAATGTCAGACAATTAATCATGAATAACCTCGACTTTAAAAAGATATGCATCTGGGATTTGATCATCTATAGTGTCACCACTCTCTCCTGACTCTAGTCTAGAAAAATGGTCTGGACCCACATTTAGTTTACATGGCTTAACAATGACTTCAAAAGAAAATTCCTTAAACAACAATAACCATCTGCAAATTACTCCTTCTAACACATGCTTATTAATAAGATATTTCAAAGCAGAGTGATCAATAAATAATTTAAAGTGACTCCTTGGATAATAATTTCTAAAATTTTGTAAAGCATAAACCATTTCCAAACCTTCCCTTTCGGTTGTAGTGTAGTTGTGTTCGTCCCGAGAAAGCTTTCGGCTACAAAAGTAAATAGGATGGTCCAGGTTTCCTTCACGAGGTTGTGCAAGGATTTATCCCAACGCAATACCAGAAGCATCAATATGTACGTGAAAATCCACTTACCAATTCAGGTAGATGAGAATAAGAGTAATACTTATCTTTTCTTTGAGGGTATCAAAGGCTTGAGCACATTCTAGTGTCCAACTGAAAGCTTCAAATTTCTTCAGCAATTTCTCCAATGGGGAAGTTATGCTTGCATAGTTTTTGTTAAAATTGTGATAATATCGAGTGTGACCCAACATTGATCACAATTGTTTAGCAGTTATAGGTGGAGGCATATTCAATATCATGACAACCTTTGCAGGATCAACCAACACTCCTTCCCTACATACTATATAGCCTAGTAGATTCCCAAATGGTATACAAAAAATACACTTTTTCAAATTAAGGGAAATTTGTAGTTGTCTGGAGCGATCAAATATCAGTTGTAATAGAACTATATGCTCTTTTAATAGGTTGTACATAGTCCAATAATCCATATATGCTTTGAGAAACTTGTGAATGAAGTCGCAGAATGTTGCAATCATTATCTGAGAGAACATTGTTGGGGAATTCTTTAGCCCAAAAGGCATAATCGTATAGGCAAATGATCCCCACTTGGTAGTGAATCTAGTATTTTTCTTGTCTTCTACTGCAATTTTAATCTGGTGATACCCAGAAAAATCCATCTCTAAGAGAATAAGCTTCATTCCTCGCTACTTGATCTAGGACCTCATCACTAAAGGGCATGGGAAAATGGTCATGTACATAGGCAGCGTTTGAGCTCCTGTAATCCTCACAGACTTGTATATCCTCAGTACCTTTCTTAGTATGTATGATGATAAAAATGATCCATTCATCCTCATCCACAGGGAAAATCAGCCCAGTTGCTAACATTCTATCAATCTCCTTCTTCACCTTCTCTTTGACTCTAGGGTTCAGCTGGTATGACATGTGTTTGATAATTTTTGAGCCAGTCTTTAGCTTTATCTTCATCTCCCCTAAGTATCCCTTAATACCTTTTAGTTTTGAAAATATTTTAGGGAATAGGTCCTCATATTCCCGCAACAAAAATTTTATTTTTGTCACGGTCTGTTCGTCTCAATAGAATCCTATGAATTCCATTTTTGGATGCTCCTCCCTCCCTATATTTATTTTTCACAATTTTAAGGGTTTGGAATAAGAAATATTAGCATCATCCAAATTAGTAAGTTTATCATCTCTATTACCTTCAGATTCTTTAAATGTCAAATTCCTAAGGTCCTCTACATCTTTCAGATCTTTTGGGTCTCTATCAATCTTGCTACAGGCCATAGGTATTTTGATCCGTATTTTATGAGCAGAACGAAATGACTACAGATTATTAGCAGATGCTTAACACAAAATAACAGAGATACAGTAAAACTGGTTTTCTATTCAATAAGGAAATAAGTTGAAATTGTACAACACAACGGAAAACAAGCTTGTTGGAATGGTGGCGACTTATCTCCGAGAAGAGATGTGATGACTGAGCTCATTTACAAGAAGATGATTACAATGAGGCTCTGAAGGCCTTTTTACAATAAACAGGAGTGTCAAAAACCCTAGACATCCAAAAACCTAACCTGTAACGTCCCCGACCACCCACACCGGGCCACGATACATGAGAGAACACTTTTCTTTCCCTCTGTGGAACATACTGTAACATACCCAACATCCAACTGAGTTATGCCACATAAAAATTTTGAACTGCATGCAATTAAAACATATACACACAGAACCTTTGCAGAACTTCATATCTAAAACGTAAATAGAAAAATACATTATGTAAAAGCATGAATTCATACTGAAATAATAGTAAACATAGACATGCAACATATACAAGAAATACCCATAAATAGATAGACAGTTATAACCACGCATAGGATAAACCCATAAAACTAAACATGTAAATAATAATGCAACATGTAAATTTATCACACAATTGGCACTTATCTTGATAATAATATCACCAATTGTGTGCAGACCTTCCATGAACCTCTGAGCCTTAGACCACACTGCTCATCACTCTCAACAACGGTCCACCCCCGAGACGGGACTAAAATCCACCCTGGTAAAGGCATTCCTAACCAGGCTAATGGCTCATAGACAACAAGAAAGACTCTGTCACAAGTGCCAACTCAAACTAACATCCTACAATCCCTCCTTCCTCACATGTTTTTCCCACCCCAGGAAGTGTGCCCCCTCTCTGCTTAACAATCCTTCGGCTGCCCCACTTCCTTTTTGGGCTTCAGCAACAGGCTAGACAGGAAGTATTAAAGCCCTGTAGTTGTAGTTTAGCACCTTCAGGAAATCAATTCCAAACAATTCTCTCACCCAGAGAGAAATTTCTCACGGGCCTAGCAACCCGCTTCTTCAGTCCAGCTCCTCGCTAACCATCTACACGAACAATTACGGTTATGGATACAAGTTCAGGTATAGTGGCAGGAAGGTACGAAGGCAACTGACTGAGTGAGTGAAAGATGTTGGAATAATGGATGAATTATGGATGGATGAATGAATGATGGAAGGAATGATGGGAAATGAACTAAGTCCCAACAATATGTATGCATGTCCCCAACTTGACACTTGTCATGTTAGGAGCTACTTTGGCCCACTTGTCCCCATCTTTAGAACTTAGGATAAAATAATTATCCATACTTTATACTTTAAGAAATATTAATATAATATTATTTTTTGGCTTAAGTTCCCTAGCTTATCCCTTTTCCTTACTTTTAGCCCCCACCATTTCCCTAACTAGTGGAGTTAGTCCCCCATACTCTTTTATCATGGTCCTTCTACGCACAACGATGTATTTTATATTAATGTTGAGTCATATACAAAAATAGGCACACTGGCCTTTAGAATCTAGGCTCTCTGGCCTAATAATCATGAAACTAGCTCACCAGCCTATAAAACACAGCATATACACAAAGGCTTGTTGGCCTCAATATCACACGCACTTAAGATGTTGCGCGTTGTATCCTGGAATGTGCACACTTCATCATTTTACTGCATAGTACATGTGCGCACTGTGCCATGAAAGGTGCATACAAAAATGATATCAAACAACTCACCAACTTAGTACATTTTCATTTTACATTTACAATTGGGTTCAGCCTAGGGATATTACATAACCCTAGGAGATGAAGCGCTAAAATTCATGTGGGCCTTGTTTGGGTAAGTCAATACATCAACTTCTCGGGGTCGTAACTTTTGCATACGATCTCCATTTTAGGTGCACAATAGCCCGTTAGAAATATCTATCCGAGGACTACAACTGTTGATGAAAATTTCTTAATGAAATATTTTGACCAGTACATACCGAAAAAACGTCGTTTAGGGCCTCAAAACGGCTTCGGAAGTTCAGGATCTGAAAAACTGCTAAAAATAGTAAATTACCAAAATTGCCAGAAAGTTGTTTTGAGCCATATGGAAAAGGTGGGTGGCCATCGATATCCACCTGGATCAATCCTCCCTCCTTAGGAAGCAATGGTCTCCATTGCATTGAGTTCCCCCATCAAATGAGGAAATTTATGCTGAATTTAGCCCCGGGTGAGCCACTTGCCTTGGTGCAAAAGTTGCCCTGCTTTGACGACTCGATAAAGCTGGATCCTTTGCTTTCGAGTGCCCTTGATCTATGTGTCCACAATTTGATCAATGGATTCCTATTGTATGCAATCGGGGTTGAGCTCTATTGGTGTCAGATGTTTTGCTACGTCTGAGGTGTCCAATAATGGTGGGAAATAAGGCCGAAGGAGGTCCACGTTGAACATTGGGTGCAGGCCAAGGAAAGGAGGAATGTTGAGCTCAAAAGAATTATCCCCCACAGCCTTGGTGATGGTGTACGGCCCATAATGGAGTGGGTGAAGCTTTCGATAGGGTCTTGTAAGTCGTTCTTTCTGCAAGTGCAACTAAACTTTGTCGCCCACCTGAAACTTATGTGGCACCCAATGTTGATCATTGTGCTTCTTGTACTTGTCATTGGGCTTCTGTAGGATATCTTGAACCTGTTGGCGGATATGTTGGATCCGCTCAATGAACCGAGTGGCTTTGTCAGCTTTAGTTGGAACAGGATATGATTCAACCGAGGTGACCGCAAGGGGAAGTGAAACATCTATGGGACCCAATGGTTTGAATCCCAACCCCAACTGAAAGGGGTTGTGGCCGGTTGAGCTATGCAGGGATCGGTTGTAGCTATGCTAGACATAAGGAAGACTTTAATCCCATGTGTGAGGGTGCTTGTAATTATACATGCGTAGAATATGCACGATCATTCGATTTACGACCTCGGTTTGGCCATTTTTCTGGGGGTGGAAGGCCATGGATTTGGTGAGCTTGGTGTCCAACAGTGACCAGAGGCTCGACCAGAATGTGATGAGAAATCGATTGTCCCGATCTGAGAAAATAGTTTGTGGGATTCCAAAATGTACCCAGAATCATTCAAATAAGATCTTAGTGGTGGCTTCTGATGTGATGCTCTTCTTGCATGAAACCATAATTGCCATCTTAGAAAAGCGATCAACAACCACAAAAACACAGTCGTTTCCCCGCTTAATGGATGGGAGGCCCAACATGTAGTCCATTGAGATGGATTTCCATGGCCTGTCAGGAGTAGGAAGAGGGGTGTACATGCCTTATTTTTTAGTGGTCAGTTTGGCAATAGCATAGGCAGTGTAGGACCTAAAAAACTGCTAAAAATAGTAAATTACCAAATTTCTAGAAAGTTGTTTTGAGCTAGCTGGAAAAGGTGGGTGGCCACTGATATCCACCTGGATCATATTCGTACATGAGATGAATAAAGGCTATTATGAATTAGGTATTCATGTTTAGGAAAAAATATAGGTGGGTGCATGGGATTAAATTCATCAGTAAAAAGTAGTTTCTTAATTTGTTGTAGCACTAAGGTGAGTTCAGAAGACTTACCCGAAAATGAGAAATGACAGGATTGGCATTGCAGTGCTTTTCAACAAGCAATTTGTCTTTTGGTCTCTTCATGCACATACCAAGCACTTGGAATTTGTCCCAATGAATGAATAAATGGATGTACCCAAAATTGAGAAGGAAATTGCACATCTTTCCATACCTTAATACAATATGCAACATGTTCCTGTAGATCAGATGATGAATCATACAATTCTAGAGTTAAGAGTTGATGCTTCAACTTTTGGTCCTTACGCGACTGGATAACTTGCGATGGAAGATGAATCGGTATTAAAGAGTGAGTTTGATCTCATCCTAAGAAGTCAAAGCTTCCTTATGCCTATCCCACCACCTAGCTGGAGACGATTTTTGTTGAAATATTGTATCTGCAAAGAGTATTCTATTTATTATTGATGTATTATTCATTATATCAATCCCCTTTTGTGGATTGATCATGTCGGGCATTGTAAATGACCAAATCCCTTTTTGTCGATTGGTCAAACCCTAATTGTAATATGAAAAATAAGACGTCAGCCCCCAGAATAAATTAAGGTGGTTCTAACCACCCAGAATGAGAAGTCGGCCCTGCCAGTGAAAAGACACTTCCGTTCAACACCTGCCAGATTGTATAAATAAGAGAGGTCAGTGCCTCATTTGTTCACTCACTCATTCAATCATCTAGAGCGCAAGTTTGGAGATGCAATTGAAGAAGAAGGAAGAGAGAGAGGTGCATTACTTGGGAGAGGACTTTTTGTATTGTTTGGTTCATTCTCTTGGCATTGCATTGGATATCTATATTAAGGAAGTTTTTGTTGGGTTTTCTCCCCCATGAGGGTTTCCTAGGATAAATGATGTGTATCTTGTGATTGTTTTTCTCTCAATGATCCTATCTATGCTATGGTTATCTAGTAAATTGAAAAGAAACCCAATAATATCTTAAACTCTAACATGGTATCAGAGCTAAGTTGAAGAGAGCATCTTTCACAAGAAAGAGGAAAAACGTCACTGTTGTTGTACAAGAAAATTAGGGATTTTTATTGAAGAAGATTTTCAGCCCAAAAGTCATCTAGAAAAGTGCACCCTATTCCAAGGAACTCTTTATCACCTTTAGCGCACCTTTTCAGTGGGTAGATCTCCCGGAAAGCGAAACCCTAGTTTTCACAAGTACCAAAAGTACTAGAAAACCCTGAGTACCAGGAAACCAGAAGTACCAGAAAACCACAAGCACCGGTCCAAAAATTTGTTGGTCAAGTTTGAAGGGGAAAATTTTGGATTTTCAGAAATCTAAACACACCAGGATACTTGCCTCAGCCAAGCGCACCTCCTGGTAAGTTCAAAATTCAATTTTGAACATCTTCATTTTTTGGTCATTTTCCTAGCTCCAGGTAAAAGATGTCTGCAAGCACTAAGCTTGTTGACAAGCTAGAAGGTGTGGAAAACTTTCGTGCCTAGAAGTATAGGATTAGACTCATTCTTGAAAAGAATGACCTAGCAAATTTCATTAAAGAAGATGTACCAAAACCCGTCGATGTTGCAGCTAAAGCAAAACACCAAAAGGACACAATTAAGGTCAAAAGAATCATTGCAAATTCTATCAAAGATCACTTGATTCCTCAAGTGTCTTCAAAGAAGAATCCAAAATAAATGTTTGATTCCCTAACCAAATTATATGAAGGAAAGAACATAAATCGAAAGATGAATCTAAGAACTCAACTCAAGAATACAAGGATGCAGAAAGGAAAACCGATCCAAGAATATTTCTCCATAATATCACAATTCAAAGAACAACTAGAAGCAATTGGAGATACTATAGACGAAGACAAACTCATAATGACGGCCCTTAATGGTCTCACGGGACCTTGGGATGCATTCATCCAAACTATTTGTGCCAGAAAGGAGAAACTATAATTTGACAGCCTTTGGGAAGAATGTATTCAAGAAGAATCAAGAGTAGCTAACCGAGAAGCCTTACTATCAAGAGATGAAGATCAAGCACTACCTAATCACACTAAAGGAGGAAGAAAGAAGTCTTACTTCCATAAAGAAACTCATAAAGAGGCTCACCCCCCAAAAAAATTCACACATAAAGAATCTCAACCAAGGAGATTCCAGAAGTTTCAGAAAGGACAAAGAAGAGAAAAAGATTTCTCATCCTACCAATGTTACCATTGTGACAAGATATGACATATTGCGAGACATTGTCCAACTAGATGAAAAGAATACAAGAAGAAAAACAAGAGGCATCATGCCCATGCAGTTGAAGATGAAGATCCACCCACAAAGATGATAACATAATGAATTGAAGACTATGTATTAATCTCTGCCCTCTCAGGATCAATATCACCTAGTGAGGACACTTGGCTCATTGATAGTGGTGCTTCCAAGCACATGACAGATCAAAGAGATATTCTCTCTTTCCTTTCAGAAAGAATTGTTCTCAGAAATTTACACTTGGAGATGATTATCAATACCTTATCAAGGGAGTAGGATAATCAAATTACAAGCTTAATTCAGGGACTCCAATGAAGATGAAGGATGTACTCTATGTATCAGGTTTGACAAAGAACTTACTCTCCATCTCAGATTTAGAAAAGAAAGGCTTCAAAGTTTCCTTTCATAGATGGAGAAGTTCTTATGTGGGCCAAAAGAAAAACCATGAAAGAAGCAATTGTCATTGGAAAAGAAGAAGGTGGCCTGTATAAGCTAATGGGTCACTCAAAATAATACATGACCCACTCCATTGAGAATCCATGTGAACATTGGCATAGAATATTATCCCACATAAAATACAAGGAATTACCTTATGTAAGTAAGGTAGTCACAGGTCTACCAGAACTCAAGGTTGACCATGAAGGTGTGTGCAATGGATGTGCACAAGGAAAGAACATCACGAACCATTTTCTGAAGAGAGACAGTAAAGAAGGAGTCCTAGAGCTCGTTCACTCAGATGTGTGTGGCCCAATGCCATCAACCTCCATTAGTGGGTATGTATAATATGTATCTTTTGTTGATGACTATTCTCATAAAACCCGGGTTTACTTTTTGAAATCAAAAGATGAAGTGTTCAGTAAATTCAAGGAATTCAAAGCCTTGATAGAGAATATTTCTGAAAGAAAGATCAGATAACTTAGGTTAGATAATGGAGGAGAATACACCTCAAAAGAGTTTGTAAAATTTTGCAAAGATGTCGGGATCAAGAGGCAGCTCACCACTCCCCACAATCCACAACAAAATGGTATAGCAAAAAGAAAGCACAGAACTATAATGGAAGCAGTGAAGACCATGATCCATGATCAAGATCTTCCAATGTGCTTATGGAAAGAAGAAGCAAAAACAACAGTATATGTACAAAACAGATTGTCCCATAGTGCAATTGGGTTCAATACCCCTTAAGAGATGTTCTCCAAAAAGAAGCCAAAAGTAAGTCATCTCAAAATATTTGGTTTCCCAGTATTTGTACATATTCCAAAAGAGAAGAGAATCAAGATGGACCCTTCAGGAAAGAAGGGAATATTTGTTGGATATTGTGAGGTCTCCAAAGCCTTCAAAGTTTATATACCATTTCACCATCATATTGAGATCAACAGGGATGTAACCTTTGATGAAGATGAAACACTYAAGAAATCAAGAAGATGTCAACTTGAAGAAGTATATGAAGAAGAACTTGTAGCTCCCAGAGTTGCAGAACCAGTGAGGGAAGTCATAGCTTCCCCTGATGAGGAGATTGAGGGAAGTCATAGCTTCCCCTGATGAGGAGATTCTAGAAAATCGTGACATAATAGAATCTCAAGAACCTCCCCAGATGATGATCTCCCACAAGAGAAATCCATCATGGGCAAGGGAACTTATTCAAGATGGAGAGAAGTATGTTGTTCCTAAAGGAACAATGAGACAAGTGAAGAAACCTAAGCCATTCTCCAGATATATGGCTTTGATGTGTGATCTCTTAGAGAAGGAGCATACCTACTTTGAAGAATCCATTTAGAATAAAGAATGGGAAAATTCCATGACAGAAGAATATCAATCCATCATAAAAAATGATGTATGGGAAATAGTTCCCAGACCGAAGAGCAAGGATGTGGTATCTTCCAAATGGATTTTAAAAATAAAACATGTTGTTGATGAAAGTATTGAGAAATATAAAGCAAGGTTTGTTGCTTGTGTCTTTTCTCAAAAGGAAGGCATTGACTATGAAGAGACATTTTCTCATGTCGCCATAAATACTTCGATCAGAACCATCATCGCCCGTGCAGCTAAGATGAAGTGGAAGTTACACCAGATGGACATAAAGACATCTTTCTTGAATGGTGTCATTGAAGAAGAAGTGTATATAGAACAACCTCAAGGATTTGAAGTTGAAGACAAGAAGACTCATGTATGCAAGTTGAAGAAGGCTCGGTATGGATTGAAGCAAGCTCCTAGAGCTTGGTATGGAAGGATTGACATTTTTCTGACAAGTTTGGGCTTTACCAAGAGTAAAATTGATTCTAACCTTTAATTATAGGTTATGAATGATGAGCCTGTTATATTGTTGTTGTATGTGGATGACTTATTCTTAACTGGAGAAGAAAATATCATCACTGAATGTAATAAGAAGCTTGCTGCAAAATTTGAGATGAAAGACCTTGGCTTAATGCACTATTTATTAGGTCTTTAGGTATGGAAGATCCCAGAGAGAATCTTCCTTAATCAAGGGAAGTATGCAGTTGAAATCCTGAAGAGATTTGATATGTTGGAGTGCAAGTCCATAAATACACCCATGGAAACAAAGATGAAGCTCCTGGTCAACACTTCGTCAGAATTAATTGATGCCACATTGTATAGACTTATCAATGGATCGTTGATGTATCTGACGAACACTGGGCCAGATATTTGTTTTCTTTTGAACACCTTGAGTCAATTTCTAGTAGAACCCATACATGTTCACCTAGTTGCTGCAAAACATGTGATGAGGTACCTTAAGGGTACATTAGATTGTGGTATCAGTTATGATGGAGATCATGACTTAAGACAGAGTGGTTATATTGATTCATATTGGGCTGGAAGTGTCTCTGATGGGAAGATAACTTTAGGAAGTTGTTTCAGTCTGGGGTCAACCATGATCTCATGGCAGAGTAGGAAGCAATCAAGCATTTCTCTCAGCACAGCGGAAGCAAAATACATTGTTGCATGTTCTGCCAGTTGTGAATCCATATGGATTCAGAAGTTGTTGACAGATCTATTTGATATAGAGATGGAAGTGTTGATATTATGGTAGCTTCGGGAGGTATGAACCTCTATTGTGACCTATGATGAGATTAGAATATTCCGGAAGGAAGCAAAGAAGTAAAGGAAACCCTAGACGAGGTGTCGGCTGCAGAAATATAATTAATACAAATTAATTAGTACCCAGAAGGAGAAGTCGGCCCCAGTAATTCTTCCAGACCACTATAAATACAGGGCGCCAGTTCTCATTATTCACACTTCTCAGAATTGCAAAGAGCAGTTTCTGCGCACTGCAGTTGGCAGTTTTGTGCGCAAGTTTCTGGGGAAGGTGTTGCGCCAGTTTCTGGGTGGGAATATCTATTCAACTTGGTTTTTATTCTTGCTTGGTGCATTAGCCTTTCTTGGCTATTGATTACTACCATTAATCTTCTCTGTCAAGGTCAAGGTGCTCGGAGGGTGGCTTTGGCCTATGGTTGGGTGACAAGGGTATTGTCAATGGTAAAATGAGCACAATCCTTCATATTCTAACAGGTTATGGGCCGCCACCTCCTTCATTCAGTCTAAACGTTGGAAGGAAGCATAGCCGCTAGGGTATTGAGCTCGTTGAGGAACTATCGTTAGGGTTACTAGTAGGAGCAGCTTCCAAAGACACTGACACTAGGGTTACTAGCAGAAACAGTTACAGAAACCCTAACTTCAGATCTGGCACCTTGCAATGGAGCATCTCGCTCAAAAAGAATATATTCAGATGCACCCTAACTCAGCGCACCTTTTGGCTCTCTCAAAAGATAGAAATGACGAAGTTGAAGTTTTGGATCAAGGCATGACCAGTTACCAGTCAATCGAAGACAAGTGTGAAATAATCAGTTATTTACACTACTCAGCACTTATTGGAACGATTGAAGATGACATGTGGATAATCAACAGTGGATCTTCTAGGCACATGATGGTAGACCAATCCAGACTCTCAAATATAAATGAGAAGAAAACCTCGTACAAGGTAGATCTTGGAGACAAAACCACTTATCCCATGGAAGGATTTGGACAAGCCACCATCAAAATGAAAACAGGTAATTACATTCACTTAAGCAATGTTTTATATGTACCTGGTTTAGAAAAGAATCTTGTATCAATATCTTTCCTAGAAGACAAGGGAAACAGAATAGCTTTCGTGGATGGAAAAGTGTTATCATGGCATAAAGACTCCAGCATAGAGAATGCTAGGGTTATCGAAATTCGTGAAGGAAATTTTTACAGACTACTAGAACAAAATGAAGAAGCTCTTATACATGACGAAGTCAACCCTAATGAACGGTGGCATAGAAGGTACGCTCATATTAATTATCAAGCATTACCCTTTCTCAAAAGAATGGTTGAAGGAATACCAGAGTTGCAGTCTACACATGAAGGAATCTGCAAAGGATGTGCCCTTGGGAAGAATATAAAGAAACCATTCCCAAGCAGCAATAACAGATCTAAGGAGATTCTAGATCTAATACACTCAGATGTTTGTGGTCCGATGCTAGCAAAATCTCTAGGAGGATCTTCTTACTACATAATCTTCATAGATGACTATTCAAGAAATACTTGGCTATACCTATTGAAGACAAAATATGAAGTATTCAGCAAGTTTCAAGAGTTCAAAGCAGAAATAGAAAACCTCACAAATAAGAAGATCAAGATGCTAAGAACCGATAATGGTGGAGAATACACATCAAAGGAATTTGTTGCATTCTGCAAATCAGCAGGAATTAGGAGGGAGTTTATTGTTCCTCATAATCCTCAACAAAATGGTGTAGCAGAAAGAAAGAACAGATCCATTGAAGAAACCGTAAAAGCCTTACTAAATGATCAAGGTATGTCCATGTTCTTATGGGGAGAAGAAGAAATGACAGAAATGTATGTGCAGAACATAAGTCCTCATCGTATATTGAAGGACATGACACTAGAAGAACTCAGATAAGAAACCTAATGTCAAAAATCTAAGAATATTTGGATGTCCTGTCTACTGCCACATTCCCAAGGACAAGAGGAATAAACTAGAACCTTCGGGAAAGAAAGGGATATTCATGGGATATAGTGATTCATCCAAGGCTTACAAAATATATATTCTTGAACAACACAAGATCGAGGTCAGTAGAGACGTAACGTTCAATGAAAGGATGGCCTTCAATAAATCCATCAAAGAAAATATAGAAGAAGAAGAGATTGAAGAACTTAATGAAGAAAGCACAGAAAATGTAAATGACGAAAAGGAACTACCTGATCATCCTATGGAGCCATGTGAAAACATTGATTTAGATATCATACCTAAGACCAAGAAAAGACAAGCTTGGCTTGAAGCCACCTTACAAGACACAGAAAGACTCAAAGTTCCAGAAGGAACATTCAGAAAGAGTAAAAGACCTAAAAGATTCTCAAGTTATGCAGCATACATGACGAAACTTCTAGATAAAGAACCTACCACATTTGAAGAAGCAGTTCAAAAGGAACAATGGAAAGAAGCTATGACGGAAGAGCATCAATCCATTATGAAAAATGAGGTATGGGAAATCATACCAAGACCTAAAGAAAAATTAGTGGTAACTTCAAAATGGGTGTACAAGATCAAACATACAGCAAACAGAAGCGTGGATAAGTACAAGGAAAGATTCATAGCTAGAGGGTTCTCCCAGAAGGAGGGAGAAGATTATGATGAAACATTTGCTCTGGTGGCTAGATATACTTCCATCAGAGCTATCATATCTCTTGTCGCTTCCATGGGATGGAACTTACACCAGATGGATGTAAAGACAGCTTTCCTCAATGGAGCTATTGAAGAAGAAGTATATATTGAACAACCTCAAGGGTTTGAGGTACATTCCAGAGACACTCACGTTTGCAGATTGAAGAAATCTCTATATGGACTCAAGCAAGCTCCAAGGGCTTGGTATGCTAGAATGGACAGGTATCTAACAAGACTTGGTTTCTCCAAGAGTCATGCAGATCCAAACCTTTACTATAAATTCATGGACAATGCACCTGTAATCCTACTACTATATGTTGATGATCTATTCATAATAGGTGAAGAGTCTCTCATTATTCAGTGCAAGGAGGAAATAGCTTCTTAATTTGATATGAAAGATCTAGGTCTCATGCACTATTACTTGGGACTAGAAGTATGGCAGAAGCGTGGTGAAGTATTCCTTGGACAAGGAAAGTACGCAATAAAGATCCTTCAAAAATTTGGAATGATGGATTGTAAGTCCATGGACACTCCTATGAATGCGGAT